>CM076581.1:958203467-958316772 GCA_034641835.2 Pinus albicaulis | reverse complement strand
TCAATATACCATTTGGCAGCGTTTCCAGTTAGGGTGCGTTGAAACAACCTCAACCTAATCGAATCATCGATCAGGGAGTTAGATGAACACCATAAATGGAAGGTGGTGATGTGGTCAGCCAGATCCTCTCCATTCTTACCTTCAAACTTTGGAATGTCTGAAGGAAGTTTGGTGGGAACTGGAGGCCACCTCGGACTATAACGAATCGGATCATTAGTCAATTTCGATAGATATGGCAAGTTTACACCAAAGCGGTTATGAAAGCAAACGAGGGAGCAGCCCCAGATCCTCCACCCTGTTGTACATATTCATCCCTGCCGTAGCCTAAAACCCCATGATCCTACTTGATGCTACTATCTCCGCCCGAAAATTTGCATCGCAATAGTTCAAAATTCGAGTTTAAGCAATCGGGCCGATCCTTTAAGATTTTGGCTCCCTCCCGCTTCGGCCTCCATATGACCCAGGTCCGAGAACCACAATCCAAAGCAAGAAGGGGCCTACTGTTCTAACAATCGGACGCAATATGGGCCATCCGATCTAGCTCAAATCGACGGTGCGGAAATTAACATCTGTGGTGGGTCCGCGCGTAATCGATCGGCGGTTTTCATGTCTCCCCCACTTTATTTTCCTCCGATGCAAGCACAGCCATCGATCTTGTTTCAAGATCGAACGGTCCTGGGTTGATCGCCGCCCTGTTTTCAATCGCAATCGGAACATAAAAGATGTGCCACTCCCGCTCTACCTACTCTGCCTTCCGATTCCGATTGCCGATTCGGGTCCCACCTCCTGTGGCCGTGTCATCATGTTTCACAAGTGTACGCTTCATTCTTCCTCCACCATTCGTGTGTCCTGATGACGTGTCTGTCGCCCCATTGTTTTCTGCCTTGTCACTCTCCGTTTCCTCATTGTGTTTATGTGCTTCCTGTCACCCTGCATCCTCTCAATGTCTTGCCTAAAATGTATCACCGACTTCATGGCCGCTGTTGTAACCACACTCCATATCGCCGAGTCGTTTTTCTCTAATGGTTTGCGGGTTTTGCAGGTTATCATTTGGCTTTGTTAGCGCATTAACTTTCCGCCCCCATGGAAAAATCCAGAGCATAACAAAGGACAGATCATACTGGCAGCAATTAAAGGAAGGAGCCGAGAGTAGGTGGGAGAGGTGACCACCATTAAAGAAGACAGGGATATGAACTCTCAGAACTCTCCAGATGTGTCCGCCCTGCATTAAAGATCCAGGATTCAAATCCATAGCCGGAGGCCGAGAGTACAGTACTTAGATCCAGAGTGTTCCAAATCTCTTACGGCAGCAGATTTTCTTTCAGCCGCGGGCAGCAAATTGTATATATTTTATTTCTCCCATTTTGTATATAAGGAGATTTTATCTCCCAGCATTTATTTCTTGAGCAGGCTGTTCAGTACCATCATTTATGGCCATTCATTCATAAGAGATGGCGCGAATGTTTTCCGCCATTGGGTTTCAAATTGAGTCATTAATTGTGCCTCGTTTTCCTCCTCCTCGGGAAGTTTCTGTCTTCCCTATAAATACTCAAAAACAAGACATTGTAGAGGTTCCAGATTTCTGTGAGCAAGCGGTGCAAGCGAGAAGACTACTGTATTCATCTTGTAACATTTCTGTATGAAGTTTCAGAGCCCGTAGGGTCTCAGTGAGGAGGAGTTATGATTGTATTGAGGATTCTGATCTTTGGTATGTCACAGTATGTAACTTTTCTCATATGTTAATATATCATCCTTTTTCATTCAAACTTTCTTCTTGTATCATGTTCTAGAATGCGAGTGGCTCACTAGTTTGCAGTAAGGATTCATCTTAAGTGGTGCCCTTTCTGGAATTAGTCAAGCGCTTTAAATACGCCTAGAAGTGATATGCTATTCCATGTTCACTCTTTTCATGATTTCTACTATATTAGTGGCTTAAGGATTCGTAAATTGGTGCGCCCTTCTGCCAGTAATATCTTTTTATGTTTCCTCACTGCTCGCACATCCTAATACTTGATTTTTGTGATATATTATTGAGTCGGCCTTCTTTACAGTAAGCGGTCTCTTAGCTGTCTGATACTTCCATGCTGAAGTTTTACATGATGTCTTTACTTTACTCCTATCCTTGTATCAGTCTTTGAGAGAGAATTTGGACCAATTCAATCTAATTCAATTTCCTTGTTTAGAAAAAGAGATAGTAGGTGAGCCCCTTGGACTGACAACCCAAAATATAAAGGACTCCTTGCTATATTAAGATGTCCTAGGCACTGGTCTATGGAAACTCTAGGCTGTCCCTAGGAGGGTGACAAAATCATCCACAACATCTTTCTGGCGCCGTTGCCGGGGAACGAATTCAAGAATATCTGTTTCCCTGGGTTCGACATCTTATTTTCACTCTCTAATCAGGTGAGCACAGAGAGGTGAAGAGTTGTATATTTCTCACCTTGGCGACTCCACTGGGCTTTATTTGATAAATTCTATTGGAAGTTCTGGCTTCCCGGAGGCCTCATTTAAGGTCGAATACCTCACCACCGAAAACACCCGTGTCTGACCCGGAAAAGATTATTCGTAAGAAAGGTTGGAAAGAGAAGAAGTCGGTTCGTCCCGAAAATTCTGAATATTCTGTTGAAGACTACCTGCCTTCTTCTTCTCAAGAAGTTAGAACAGAATAACCCGAGTTTCACTCAGAAACTCCACGTAGAGAAAACGCCCGGATTGAAGGAGGATCTCACCCTACTTCCGAGGCTGAAGAAATTAAAGAGGTCACAGAAGTAGCTGCTGTTAACCGTGAGTTATTTCCTTCTACACCTCAGGCTTCTGTGCAATATATTCCCATTGTTATTCATACTTCACTTCCTCCTACTTCTCTCCCTTCATCGGTATCTCAAATTGTTGTGCAACCCCCACCTCCCCCAATGGAAAATGTTCCTGCTTTTCTGTTAAATAAGTATGCTCCACTGGCTCTACCCCCAGTACTGCATGACATGCCACAAGATTACCTGAAGATCCTACTGAGGTTTAATGGTGAGAGTGATATTGATGCTCAGAAGCATCACGAGACCTTCTGCTCTTTCGCGGAGAACCTAAATGTCGAACATCTGGATGTGGTTTTGAGGTTGTTTGTGCAGTCTTTAGAAGGCGAAGCCAGAAAATGGTTTAAGACATTGGGGAATAATTCCGTGACCACCTGGGACCAAATGGAAACTGCTTTTCTCAGAAAGTGGGGGGAAAAGAAAGATTATGGAATGTGCCTTACTGAATTTAATACCATGAAGAAGAAACAGAATGAAGGGGTATCCGAGTTCATCAAGAGATTTAACAAGTTATACCTGAGCCTACCTCCCGAAATGAAGCCACATGAAGCTGCGGCCAAAGTTGTTTTCATAGCAGCTTTTGACTCCGATTTTGGTTTCTCGCTGCGGGAAAGAATGCCGGTCACCTTGGATGATGCTCAAACAGATGCTCTAGAATTGGAGGCGAATTTTGCCGCCACCGGTAAGTCGAAGGGAAAAGTTGAGCAAGATACTAGAAGGAGAGGTAAAGAAGAGGTTTCTACCTCCAATCACGACAAAGACTCTGAAAAAATGGATGAGATAAGCAAGATGATAAAGAAAATGGTCAAGCTGGAGCTGGAAGCTAAGAATGCAGCTTCCAGGAACTATTATAATACTCCAAACAGAGGATATAATCCTCAGTACAGAAAGCCCCCGTTACAGATAATGCCAAGAGAACAGCAAGACCAGGTACCCCATCCCTTGTACCTGGAGGGACCAGCAGATGACTCCGTTAGAGAGGCAGCTTATAGACTTGAAGACTCAAATCTTGCCTTCTCTAATAATGATGATATGGAGTGCCCCCTACAAGAAGAAGACGAAGAAGCAGAGATCGACCATTACTGCAAGCAGTTTGCTGATTTCATGGAAGCACAATTCAACGTCAAATATGATCTTAGATCCTCAAGGAAGAGGACCCAAACCCAGGAGCAAGAGGAAGAGCACCCTCGAGAGGAAACATCGGCTCAGAAGGAATCGGCAGCAAAAAGGTGTATAGAAAAAGGTAAGAATCTTCTGAATACCCCCTTGCAGTCTAATGATCAAATTCCCTCCTCTTCTATACCAGTTGGCCTCCCCAATGCTGAGCCAGTGTCAAAAGAAGCCAAGTCTTCAGTTGAAAATAAGGAGTCCAAAGAAGTAGCGCTAGAAAAGGCCACGTCTGCTTTCAATTTGCAAAAAGAGCTTGAGAAGATTAAGATTCCTGTTCCTCTGACTGAATTATTAAAACAGCCTGCATATCAGTCTCAAGTTACCTCTTTCATTCTTCCTCCTAAACTACCCATCGCACCTGATAGTTTAAATCTGCAAGAAGAGAGACCAATGGTAGTCTTTGGCCCACATGTTGAGGAGATAGACCCTTCTACTCCCCCCTTTTACGTGTCCCTAGTCATCCATGATCTGCTGCTCCACAACTGTATGTTAGATTCTAGGGCTTCCCATAATCTTATGCCTTTGTCTGTCATGGAGCAACTAGGGCTGCAAATTACAAGACCATATAAAGATCTATATTCATTTGATTCTAAAAGGGTTAAATGCTTGGGAATGATTAAAGATCTAGTGGTCAATCTAGCTCAAATCCCAGCAAAGAGTGTGGTCATGGACATCGTGGTTGTTGATATCCCAGCCCGCTTTGGCATGTTGTTGTCAAGGTCCTGGGGTACCAAGATTGGGGGGTCAATCAAATTGGATCTAACATATGCTACTGTCCCAGTCTTTGGAGGTCAAGAAAGGAGGTTATACATGGAGACCAGATTTGTCAAAACGGTAACCAGGGCTGATTGCTCAGATAATTCCCCAATTTATAACAAAGAAGGGGACTTTTCATGTTTCATGTTGGAAGAAAATCAGGATTACGCACATGAGACCCTTTTTGGTCAGATTCAGGCTGAGCAGCCTAAAGAAGAGCAGGAATCAGGAATATGGACTTTGCATTTTGATGGAGCTAATTCAAGGGAGGGTAATGGAGCAGGAGTTTTGTTGATTTCCCCTGCAGGAAAATGGGTGCCACTGTCTTTTAAATTGGAGTATGAGGCTACAAACAATGTAGCTGAGTATGAAGCATTATTACTGCGGCTGCAGACAGCTAGGAACATGGGCATCCAGTGTCTAAAAGTGTTTGGAGACTCTGAGCTAGTCGTAAGGCAGATTAAAAATGAGTGTCAAACTAATCACCCTCGGCTCAGAGCATATAGAAATGAAGTATGGGACATGATAGAAAATTTATTTTCAGCATTTAACATATAGTTCATGCCCCGGGAGCAAAACAGAATAGCAGATTCTCTTGCGGTAGCTGCCAGTACTTTCCGTCCTCCTCAGAACCCACTCCTAAGATATGAGGTGGAGGTACGTTACAGACCATCCATCCCAGAAAATATAAAGCATTGGCAGGTATTCGAAGATGATGAACAGATGAAAAGATTCATAGAGACTGTGGGAGAATTCTCCAACATGGAGATTGATGATAATGGAGAAGAAGAAGTTGAAAATATTGCTGAAAATAAATGGGAAGAAAGAATAGCAGGTAGTAAAGTGTTGCAGCTAAAGGGTAATGTCATACCCAGAGGGTTGGTACCATTAGAGAGGTTGTTCAATAAAGATGACGTACCCGTGCAGCCAAATAAAATAGTAGAAGATAATCAAGTAGAAGATTTGAATCTGGGTACTTCTACTGATCCCAAAATTGTTAAACTGTCGAAAAAGGTCCCAAAAGGATACAAAGAAAAGTATTTAAAGTTGTTTCAATCCTACAAAGATGTTTTTGCTTGGTCCTATGAGGACCTAAAAACTTTTGATGTAAATATTATACAGCATAAAATTCCACTGAAGGAGGATGCAAAGCCATACAAACAGAAGCTCAGGCAAATAAATCCTTTGCTTCTTCCTTCTATTGAAAAAGAAATCAAGAAGCTGTTGAAAGCCAAGATAATCGTGCCACTAAGGTACTCAGAATGGATAGCGAACCTTGTTCCTGTTAGAAAAAAGAATGGAGAAATAAGGCTCTGTGTGGACTTCAGAAATTTGAATAGAGCATCTCTCAAAGATAATTACCCACTGCCTAAAATGGACCATATCCTGCAGAAAGTGGTGGGAGCATCCAGAATGTCAATGATGGATGGATTTTCAGGCTACAATCAGGTAGCTATTTTCCCAGAGGACCAGAAGAAGACTGCGTTCACCACGCCATGGGGAACCTTTATGTATGCAAGGATGCCATTTGGACTGATTAATGCAGGTGCTACTTTTCAAAGGGCAATGGACATAGCCTTTATTGGAGAACAGGACAAGTTCTTGGTGGTATATCTTGATGATATCACGGTATTATCAAAGAGTGATGATGAGCATATTGTGCATTTGAGAAGAACTTTCGAAAAATGCAGAAGGTACGGCCTTTCTCTGAATCCCCAAAAATCCTTGTTTTCATTAGACGAAGGAAAAATCTTAGGACATATCGTGACTAAGGATGGTGTAAAAATCGATCCTAAGAGAGTTGAAGTGATAAGCAGCATTCCTTTGCCAAGAAATAAGAAAGAAGTACAGGTGTTTTTGGGGCGAATAAATTTTTTGAGAAGATTTATCCCTAACTATGCAGAGATAGTTAGGCACATTACCAATATGCTGAAAAAGGAAAATGAAGTAAAATGGTCCCAGGAGTCTAGAGACACATTCACAAGGATAAAACAGGCATTTGCCGAAGCTCCTGTATTAGCAGGGCCAGATTATAGTAAGCCATTTACGGTATTCTCATTTGCTTCACCTCATACCATTGCTGGGGTATTATTGCAGAAAAATGAAGAGGGATATGAACAGCCAATAGCATTCTTCAGTCAGGTGCTATACGATGCTGAATTGAAATATAATATACTGGAGAAGTAGGCATATGCCCTGGTGAAGTCCCTTAAAGCTTTCAGAGTTTATATTTTGCAATCTCATATTACTGCTTATGTTACCACAGCAGCTGTAAAAGACATTCTAGTACAAGGGGATACTGAAGGTAGGAGGGGAAGATGGATTGCAAAAATTCAGGAGTATGATTTGGATATAAGGCCTACCAAACTGATCAAAGGACAGGGACTTGCCAAGATGTTATCTGAATCAAATCATCAAGCTTTGGGAATTAATCTGTCTGTGATAGCAAATGAAGAATCAGAAAAAGAAGAAGAGCAACATGGACTCGAGAAGGTTACACAAAAGATACATGTGAAATATCTGACTAATCCCTGGTATAAGCAAATAGTTGAATATCTGTTAACACTTAGCTATCCTCCAGGATGTGACAAGGCTAAATACAGAGCTGTAAGGATGAAGTCTCAGAAGTACGCAATTGCCAATGGACAGCTCTACTGGAGAGACCCTCTTGGCATATTACTTTTATGCCTTACCGAAAATGAAGTGCAAAATGTAATGATGGAATTTCATGAGGGGATATGTGGAGGACACTACAGATGGAGGGCAACAACCCATAAAATCTTGAAGGCTGGTTTTTACTGGCCAAAATTGTATTCAAACACTTTTGCTTGGGTCAGATCGTGTGACAAATGCCAAAGGTTTGCGGAAAGACAGAAATTAGCGGCATTGCCCTTGATCCCTATTCATGTAAATGAACCATTTCAAAAATGGGAATTAGATTTCATAGGAGAGATACATCCCCCATCAAGTGGCAAGCATAAATGGATATTGACAGCCACAGACTATTTTACGAAATGGGTGGAAGCCATACCTACTAGAAATGCGATAGATGCTGTAATAATGAATTTTATAGAAGATAATATCATATCCAGGTTTGGATGTCCTGCAAGAATTGTAACCGACAATGCACAGGCTTTCAAGTCTGCCAGGTTCGTAAAATTCTGTCAAAGATACAACATCATCCTTACTCATTCTACAGCATATTATCCACAGGGAAACGGTCTGGCAGAGTCATCCAATAAAACCCTGGTAAGAGCCCTGAAGAAGACAATAGCTGAAAATCAGAAGAACTGGGATTCTAAATTAAAGTTTGCCTTATGGGCAAATAGGATAACCAGCAAAAGAGCCACTGGAAAGTCACCTTATGAGCTGGTGTATGGGCGGGCTGCAGTGTTTCCTTTGCAATTAGCATTTCCAGTAGCACGTTTCATGCAAGGGAACCAAGAAGAACCAGATGACATGATCCGAAGAATTAATCAGCTGGTAGAATTGGAGGAGACAAGGAACCAGGTGGATCAGAGACTAATAGAATACCAAGAAAAAATGAAGAATGTATTCGATCAGCATGCGAAGGATAGAAATTTTCAAATTGGCGACCTGGTTCTTAGATGGGATGTTCGCAGAGCAGAAAAGGGAAAACATGCTAAATTTGATCCATTATGGTTCGGGCCGTTCAAAATAGTGGAGCTGGGGAGAAACAACACCTTTACTTTAGAAAATATACAGGGTGATTTGTTGGCTGCGCCCGTGAATGGCCAGTTCCTTAAGCCTTATTTTCAATTCTGATTTTGGCTAGGAACGCCTGGTTGTATATACTGTATATACTGTATATAATTTTCTTTTGTTTTCATTTCTTCTTTTTATAAAGGAAAAGAACGCTGATAATTTCTTGAAGTAAAGATGCAGGAGAATTCAAAAGTAAGATGAAATAATTGATGGTCTGCATGTTCTCGACATGTCCGAGGACGAACATGCCGTCCCCAGATGGAGCCGATGTTGTACATATTCATCCCTGCTGTAGCCTAAAACCCCATGACCCTACTTGATGCTACTATCTCCACCCGAAAGCCTGCATCGCGATAGTTCAAATTCAAATTTAAGCAATCGGGCCGATCCTTTAAGATTTTGGCTCCCTCCCGCTTCGGCCTCCATATGACCCAGGTCCGAGAACCACAATCCAAAGCAAGAAGGGGCCTACTGTTTTAACAATCGGACGCAATATTGGCCATCCGATCTAGCCCAAATCGACGGTGCGGAAATTAACATCTATGGTGGGTCCGCGCGCAATCGATCGGCGGTTTTCATGTCTCCACCACTTTATTTCCCCCCGATGCAAGCACAGCCATCGATCTTGTTTCAAGATCGAACGGTCCTGGGTTGATCGCCGCCCTGTTTTCAATCGCAATCGGAACATAAAAGATGTGCCACTCCTGCTCTACCCACTCTGCCTTCCGATTCCGATTGCCGATTCGGGTCCCACCTCCTGTGGCCGTGTCATCATGTTTCACAAGTGTACGCTTCATTCTTCCTCCACCATTCGTGTGTCCTGATGACGTGTCTATCGCCCCATTGTTTTCTGCCTTGTCACTCTCCGTTTCCTCATTGTGTTTATGTGCTTCCTGTCACTCTGCATCCTCTCAATGTTTCGCCTAAAATGCATTACCGACTCCATGGCCGTTGTTCTAACCACACTCCATATCGCCGAGTCGTTTTTCTCTAATGATTTGCGGGTTTTGCAGGTTTTCATTTGGCTTTGTTGGTGCATTAACTTTCCGCCTCCATTGAAAAATCCAGAGCATAACAAAGGACAGATCATACTGGCAGCAATTAAAGGAAGGAGCCGAGAGTAGGTGGGAGAGGTGACCACCATTAAAGAAGACAGGGATATGAACTCTCAGAACTCTCCAGATGTGTCCGCCTTGCATTAAAGATCCAGGATTCAAACCCATAGCCGGAAGCCGAGAGTACAGTACTTAGATCCAGAGTGTTCCAAATCTCTTACGGTAGCAGATTTTCTTTCAGCCGCGGGCAAAAAATTGTATATATTTTATTTCTCCCATTTTGTATATAAGGAGATTTTATCTCCCAGCATTTATTTCTTGAGCAGGCTGTTCAGTACCATCATTTATAGCCAGTCATTCATAAGAGAAGGCGCGAATATTTTCCGCCATTGG
This sequence comes from Pinus albicaulis, assembly GCA_034641835.2. Taxonomy (NCBI): domain Eukaryota; kingdom Viridiplantae; phylum Streptophyta; class Pinopsida; order Pinales; family Pinaceae; genus Pinus; species Pinus albicaulis. The sequence goes on along the minus strand of CM076581.1, from coordinate 958,306,862 downwards.
GTTTCAAATTGAGTCATTAATTGTGCCTCGTTTTCCTCCTCCTCGGGAAGTTTCTATCTTCTCTATAAATACTCAAAAATAAGACATTGTAGAGGTTCCAGATTTCTGTGAGCAAGCTGTGCAGCGAGAAGACTACTGTATTCATTTTGTAATATCAGAGGAAGTTTCGCAGCCCGTAGGGTCTCGCGGAGGAGGAGTTAAGATTGTATTGAGGATTCCATCTTGGTATGTCACGTATGTAATTCTTCACAGGTTAACATATCATCCTTCACAAAATCTTTCTTTCTTGGTATCATGTTCTAGAATGCGAGTGGCTCACTAGTTTGAAGGATTCATCTTAAGTGGTGCCCTTTCCGGGATTAGGTCAAGCGCTTTAAATAGGCCTAGTGAAGTGATGTTCATGTTCACTCTTTTCGATTTTTACCAGTTTTTTTACCAGTATTATGGGTTTACGGATTCGTAAATTGTGCGCCCCTTCTCTTCCGCAATATCTTCTTATGTTTCCTCACTGCTTGCACATCCTAATACTTGATCTCTGTGATATATTATTGAATCGGCCCTCTTTACAGTAAGCGGTCTCTTAACTGTCTGATACTTTCATGCTGAAGTTTTACATGATGTCTTTACTTTACTCCTATCCTTGTATCAGCCTCTGAGAGAGAATTTGGACCAATTCAATCTAATTCAATTTCCTTGTTTAGAACAAGAGATAGTAGGTGAGTCCCTTGGACTGACAACCCAAACTATAAAGGACTCCTTGCTATATTAAGATGTCCTAGGCACTGGTCTATAGCAACTCTAGGCTGTCTCTAGGAGGGTGACAAAAATCATCCACAACACTATCTTCGATGGGATTGAAGGACCCAAATATTCGAAAAGAACACCGTATTTGATGAGGTAACAAAGTTGCTTAAAGAACTCGTAGAAAAAGGAGAACAACCTCCTCCCAACGCAGAGCGACGAAAACACCGTACTGGGCCCCCCCACCCAAGTATGAAATGAAGAGGAAAAGCTCCCAGCTAGAACTACGTTACTAGAAAGAGAAAAGGTCCGATAAGCACTCGACAAAGGGAAATAAGCATTCCCTTGGTGACCAGTGTAAAACTGATTCCCTGCCCCCGCTGTAGTGAATACAGGGTTCCAACTGCAGTGCGCAGTTGTGTAGGAATGCTCTCCGGCATTAAGGGTTGAAACTCTGAGTCTGAGAACTAAATGGAAAGGACCCTAAAGAAGGATTCGAACTAGGAATGTGTCCATTTCCGAAGGAGAACCCTTGAAAAGAAGCTGATCCACTAGCCATGGAAGACATGGGTGTAGATCCAGCTGCAACAGTGGAAAAGGAAAAAGAAGGAATCCCACTAGTGGGCATTCCAAAACAGAAGGGACTAGATTGGGAAGCATGCGCTTGGGTGAAACCAGAGCCAAACATAGCAGTACTAGAAGAAATCGAAGATATAGCAATAGTGCCCCCTCCTTCAAATGTACAGAGTCCGACGTTCGCAACACCACAGCAGGCTGCTGCTCCTGGGGCCAGGACCACATTTAAAGGTATGGCACACGGAGGATCTTCTGGTCTCTCTGACTCAGGTCCGATGTATTCAACAACAAACGGATAATCAGGAGGAAGAGGAGATGGAAGTGACACAGAGGTTCAGGTACTTCCTCTATTTGAAAATCTTCTTCCTGCGGAAATAAAACTCGCGAGGTAAGCGGAACGCTCCTCTCGGAACCAATACCAGAATCAGCTACGAAACCTTCAGACCCTTGTGGAGGATCTCTCTCCACTGCGTCAGACTCCACAGGGTGATACTCACCTGCTAAAATACTCCTACGCATTCCTGAAGAAGGCTCTGAACTCTCGGGAGATAACCCCCGGATTCTCCTTGATCGACGAGGCGCTTGATCAGCCACTTTAAAAAATTTTAATTAGACTCAAAAAATATAAAGCTAAGCAAGCTAGGAGCAAGCTAGGAGAAAAATAGCACCCACTACAAAAATAATCCCTAAGATCAAATCACAACACTTTCTGTATCTCCGCTCCGGGTGATTAGGACCGGACACCAAATGGAAGGAAAGCGAAGACAGACCTCCATTCGCCGAAAGCAGTCTTGGATAATTACGGCTCGTGCCTACTAGCGAAGGTAATAAGAATAGTTACGCCGACTCTAACAACAAATTTTCGTCGGGCTCAAGCACCCAAGCTCGCAAGGGCACCCCCCATACCTACTGGAAGTGACACGACGTCCGCTCATGTACGTGGGTATTCCCCTCACTACCCATGTGGAACCTTAGGAGTGGAAACTACGGGCACCAAACTGCAAGCGAAGTAGCGAACGGTCTTGAGGTCGGACGCAAATCGCAGAGGCATTCAATTCTCACCACTTCCCGTGTCCTACGGGATAGATTTTCGTCCATCGGTAACGGAGCGATTTCCTCTTCAATTAATCAACTTCTATGTTTTGTTTGAGCGGCCTTGGAGAGTTAACTCTCCACTCACCTAATCCAAGGCCCTACAACCTAGCTAGTTGGTGTATGACACTTAAAAAACTTGCTAGTTTCTTTTAAATTATATCGCTTATTTTAATTGGTTGTTATGTTAAGTCAAAGGGATACGGAAATGAAACTTGTGGTGTTTTGACGCATAAAAGAAATTAATAAAAACCAAACTACATGCAAATGCAATAATTGTCTTTCGATGAAAAGCAAATTCTACACAGGTTCTACGAGACTAAAAATTTTTATTTTTCTTTTCAGATAAAAAACTTCACACTCACAAAAACTATGAAAATGACTAAATGCTTAAGTGCACCTGATGCAAATCACTAAGAGCATGCAAATTCTAAGATGAAAAATCTACTAAAGCAGAGAGAAATTTCCCAAAGATCCTTCAGTTTTATCTCTTTTTGGTTGTCCAGAAATCTAGTTCCCAAAATTAGAAACTCTTAATATAAAGACACCAAAACGCTTGAAACAAGAGGAAGAAACCAATGACAATTCCTTTCCAAAATCAAGTCAAAAACCAAAAGCAATAAACCTCAACAAAGCTTCAACAGATATAACAAAACAAAAACAAAAATGCAAAACAAAAGCAAATGAAAAAAAAAGATGTTTTTTGAGCTTTATAAAAAGGAAGAGCTCGAAAATACCAAGAAAAACTATCAAATCCCAAGCCAAACAACTCTGAATTTCAAGCAAAAACTTCAAAAATGCTCTAAACCTTATAGGGCTAACTAGTAGCAATATTTATATGAGCAAAAGAAGACAAGAAACTCAATCACTCAGCCTAGAAGAATAATACAACCTTGCAGCAAACAAAAACTTCAAAGAACCAAGAAAGACTCTTCAAAAATTGCAACAAGACCTAGTCAACTGAACTCAAGAAAACCAACCAAGAAATGGGCAAAAATCGAAGTGCAAAGCAAGACACAAAGGTAGGAAAGAGTAAATGAGCAGAAGCTCTTTGTTCTGATGTAGCAGAACAGCTAAGAATCCCCAAAAAGAGATCTTGGTACTCGACCCAGAAATGCAAGCAAAAGAAACAAGATTTGCCAGATAAGCTAGTTTTCAACCAAACAAGAGAGAGAAAATACCAAATACCACTTTCAACACAATCCAGAGGACACAAAGACACTGCAGGAACAGGTCTCTACAGTCAGACAAGACTAAAAAGCCAAGAAATCCAAAATTTCAAAATTGACCCAGATATACGCGACTGTGCTAAAGGAAACCCGCGTATACGTGACTCCCTTTAAAAAAAACTGCGTGTATATGCGTCTGTGTGCAGACAAACCCGCGTATACAAAGGTAAATAATGAAAAATAAAAAAGATCAAGCCTGGATAAGAAAACAGGACTTCAGTCTAACTGAGAAAGAGTTAACTGGACTGGAAGTAAAAGTTAAAACTGTTGGAAACCTATCAAACAGCTGAAACCACCCAACAGGGGAATCACAAGAATGTGGTCCCCAGCGGAGTCGCCATTTCTGGTTCGGGGAAAATCACCCTAGAGGTTTGTTGGGTCAAAACCTCCACAGATCAGGGCATGCTATTCAGAAGGACTCACACACAACCATACTTGAATGCAAAAAACTAGATAACAACGATAGCAGAACTCACCCGTAGTCCTACATTCGATGTAGATCCCACGGGGTCCAAACCCCCATCAAACCTTCTTCCTCCTTCAACCTGGAAAACAAGAAAGAACGTGCATGGAAACCTAGTTGTACAGCATATACTTCTCCCAAACGTTAGTGTAATCCATGTGAAATATGATATAAACGATAATAACTGCTTAATAATCAATCTTTTCACATATACAAGTAAACATTAACACATAGGTTCAAGAACAAGATGGTTCTTCATTATTACGAACATCATGTACGGAAGTAAAGAGTGGAGAGATCACCTGAATCCTTCCACGATCTTCGAGCAGACCGTCGTCCGGATCCGTCCCGCCCTTGCCTCACTAAGATACTTTCAAGACTTGTGCACTCGAGATGGCATATAAACGGATGAACATCTCCAGGAAACAAGGGTTTTCTGTATAAATCTGGGAAAGTGCAGGAGGCACGGGGAATCAGACTTGAATTGGGATTCCAACAGAGTATAATGTCTATAAAATTTCTCTCTAACTTAGGCCATGCACATGAGGGGATTTTATACAGAGGGTGAAAAATGATGCTATAACAGTTTGATAACAATTTTGGAATCACCATGCACTTTCAGGTACTTAAAATTCAACCCTATTGCTTTATAAAGCCCTTGGATCAAGGATTCATATTCTGTAGTGTTATTTGTACACTCAAATTCTAATCTACATGAGAGCATAGTTTTTTCCCCATCTGGATCAACTAAAATGCATCTTGCTCCTACACCATCATTGGATTTTGATCCATCAAAATACAAAGACCAAAATAAAGAATTATCTATAGGTTTATCTACAGATTGATCAGAAACATTAACAATTCTTGATGAATCAGTTTGTGAAAAAATTTCAATTTGCGAAATAAAAGTATTTTCAGAAAAAGGTGATTGCAGTGCTGTGAAATTTCCAAGAAATGATTCAGCAGAATAACCTCCGAGAATGTTGTTATTAAAAGGTATAGGTTCATTTTCTTGTTCAAATTCTGTTACAGTATACATCATGTTTTTTTCTCGCTCAACCTTGATTTGATTTGGTTTCCCTTTGTGAGGAAGCCACATGTGAGAATAATCAGTGGCGATGTAAACATTAAGCTTTGCAGACCAATCCCTACTCAATACTAATCCATAAAACTTAGGAATATCTGCAATCAATATATCAATTCTCTTGACTATCCTAGGATCAGAGGCTAACCTAATGGTGACTGAATTAATTTCTCCCACAACTTGTACTTTAGTCTGATATAATTGAATAATATGAACTACAGATTTCTGGGGTTCGATGTTTAATTTTGAGCAGACTAAAGTAGGCATTATGTTAGATGATGCTCCTAAATCTATTAAGCAGTTATGCAAATTCTTGTTATAGATTTCACAAGTCAAAATAAAAGGAGGCGTCTGAGAATTTGATATTTCTCCAATAAGAACAGTATCAGTAGCATCTACTTTATCTAGTGGCTTACCTGATCATTTGGCTGCTTTGGCAAATACACCACTTGGTAGAGGAGAAATAGGTGTTGCATTTAATTATTTTAATAACAAATTCTGTTGATGCTTAATTTTGCTGAGTTCATGTAGAGAGATATTCACTCTGGTTTTCTTCATGTCTTCAACAATGTTATAATCCATAGGATCTAATACCACCAGAGTCTTAGATGTTGTTGTAGGAGGATTAGAAGATGATGGTTGATTTTGAGTTGGAAAAGATGAGGTTTTCTTTACATGGGATTTGTCTTTAGTAGTCGAAGTTGAACTTTTCTTCTTGGAAAATGTTTGGAAAGGCTCTGGTGTAGATTTACTTCTTGTACTTACTAGAATGGCTTCTTGTTCTTTTTCATTTTCTGAATTAGGAAGAATGAAATCCCACATCCCATGTAATTCAAATATTTCTTCTTCTTCATCTTCTTCCTATAATAGAGGTGTATATTCTTCTTCATCTTTTTCTAGATCTGAATCTGCATTGGATATTGAATTGGGTGGTTTAGATTCAGTTTTCTGATTCCTTTTGAAGTTCATATAAGATCTATTGGTGGAAGTTTCTTCTACTTGTTTTTTGATTTCGATCATTTCATTGGACAAATTATTTTGAACTTTTTGTAAGCCTTCCATGTCATAAGGATCCCTAGGTGTTTTCTTCTTTGAATCATCCTTACAGCTGAATTTTTTGGATTTTTTGTCTGCAATATCATTCTTCTTATCGAAAGAAATAATCTGTCTTTCAACTGCAATTGCTTCTTTAATGTTCTCAGCCAAAGTAATTTTAGCAGCTGTATCTACAAAAATTTCTATATTTGAAGGAAAAACTGTTATATAACATTCACTTCGAACTTGCTCACTAGGTTTCGAGGTTGTAGGAATTTTATTCAAAAGTTTGTTGAATCAGGAATTAAAATATTTGATAGGTTCTTTGGATTCTGAACTCAAATTGGAGAGATCATTAATTAAAGTCACTATTGATCTGTCATCTCCAAATTTGGTTAAGAAATGTTCCTGGAAAATATCCCAACTTGTAATAGATCCTGATGGTAGTGAAAAATACCAGGATCCTGTTGCCCCTTGTAAACTATAAGGGAATAACCTAACCACAACATCTTCATGTTGTATTGCATTTAAATTTATAGATAACATAAAGTTATTAATGTTTTCTTCTGCTTGTATACCAAGGTCATGACTAAATTTTGGCAACCATTTTTCAGGATGATTTGGAAAATCATGCAAAGGTGTAGGCATTTCAACAACCCCTGTATTAGTCCATGGTCTTTGTGCCATTTTTGTGATAACAGTTGAGGGACTTGAAGAGACAATTGGTGTTTGAGTAGAGGTTGTTGTAATAACCGTACTCTTCTTGGTTTGAGTTTGGGAAGCAGATGCGTGAGTTTGTGATGAAGAAATAATATCACTACTTGATTCCAACGGTGTTTTTCTGGTTTTAACTCGACTAGGTAAAGGAAATTCCTTTGGAGGAATACCAAGTTTTTCACTTTGTGACCTAGTGAGAGGTTTTGAAGATATGAATTGTGATGTAACACTACCTTCGGATAATTTAGACTCTTCTAACGATAATGAGAACACTTGGATTTTATGAACTAAAGCTTGTATTTCAGGGGATTCAGGAGGTTTATTTTCTGAAAGATCTAAAGCTTTAGTAGTGGGTGTATTGATGTTCTTCTCAATTTCTTCCCTAGAGATTTGAGATGTAGAGGAAATTGAAGAAGGTGACGAGGGTGAATTTCTCTTGGAATGGCCTGTAGATTTGGATTTACTTTCCATTCATAGCTTAGGCCCTCCTTCTAGTGCCAAAAAATGTTGAAGCCTTGAAAATCGTTGCTTCAAACATTGGGGGAAAACCACCCGGTCTGAACCTTAGGACAACTCCTTTTCCGTTTGGTGTGGTGGCTCCGACTGGATTTATAGGACCAGTTTCCTAATAATAAATGGATTGGTGATGGAGTGTTTGTGCAAGTGGATAAATGGAACTAACTAACTGAGCTAATCTATCTAACTTAATCTATAACTTGCAAATAATTCTAAAACTAACCCGAGTATTAAATATTAATACGACTTAAAGATTGTTTCAATTAAACAAATAACCATGAAAATGTATTATTATTCAATAGAAATATGCATTATCATATAATGATAACTCTGTTTAAGAAATTAAATAGAGTTAGAATAGTACATTGCATTCATAATTCTATATATCATTTGCACATACTATGATAGATGAATATTTCTATATCTTCAGAAATGATATGATAAAGAAATATTTGAGAAACAAGCATATATAAATGATAGAAAATTTCAAAGAGAATACTTCATTACATAAAGAAAATAACAGTAAATTGATAGAAATACCAGATTCATTAAGATATTTTCTTGATGCAATTCGATATCCAGATCATGCGCCTTAACTTAGAACAGTCTTCAAGGTACAGAAATGCAACTCTAAAAAATAATTCACCATGAAATGACATAATGTGATCCTTTATAAATATAAGATAGTCAATGGAGTACAGAAATGTATTATCCAAAGCCAAAATATTACAAATTCAGGACCTCTTTCTAAATTCTTGAAAGAGGTTTAAATAGGAAATTAACAAAACAAATTAACTATAACTTATGCTAGAAACTATCATCGGAGATCCGAGAAAAGACTTGCAATATCAAATAAAACAAATTCATTGAATTTCTTCTGTATTCAATGTGCTGAGGTGGCAGATTTTAAGCATATCTTTAACTTTGGTTGGATGACTTAGCCTCAAATGAATATGGCTGGTGTTTGTGGCATCAGATAGCTCTATAATGATGTAATTGATGGCATTAGAAAGGCATTTGATCGCAATCTGTTGACTGTGTGGTTTGATCAAATATGTCCATAGGACATCCCATGTAATTTCCTGTATTTTTCTAATCTTTTGATTCTTGTTGATTAATTCCTGCTTCCATCTGGTATCAGTTTCTCTTACCCTTGGCAATTTACCTGGAGTACAATATGAAATTAAATTAGTAGCATATAAACTATCATTAACTAATTGTGTCAGATTGTTCATTATGGCTCTGGCCCTTGATGTAGCACATTCTTATTTAATCAACTGTGTTTCCCATTCAGCAAACAAAATTTCTGTATGTCTTTCTTCGATCCTGGGAAGATTTTCACTCTTTCCTTGTTTTGGATCCTGCCATGAAATAAATTCTGCATTTTCAAATTCAATTCCGGTGCTGACTGATTCATCGATAAGAGATGATGTTATTTCACATAAAGTTTCATCTTGTGCAATTTTTTGACACAGATAATCCAACTACTGAGACAATAGCTTACTTGTTTCCAGAGCTTCTGTTCTAAATTGGTCAATTTTAGGATAATCCTTAAATTTATCCAATATTGCTTGAAATATTTTTTCTTTCTCTTCTTTGGCAATTTTCTCATTTTGCAGCAAGGTCTGTAATTTGGATAACTCTTGAGACAACTATTGTTGTTTATTCAAAGCTTTTTGATCAAGCTTCTTCTTTTCAATAATCATTTGTTCTTCCAATTGCTTGGCTTTGAGTCTTTCTTCTTGCAACTGCTGCCCCAACTACAATATCTTTTGCTGATCACCTGTTGCTTTCTCCTCTAGCAATGCTATCTGTAAGTCTTTTTGCTTTATCATTTGAGTGACTTCAGTAGCTTTATCTATAGTGGTTTCACTATAGGCACCATTATATTGTGATAATTTGGTAATATCCTTTGAAGGATTTACCTCAGTGTTCTTCCAAACAACATTCATTAATTCAACTTGTGAAGTTGCAAGTGGTCCTTGAACTATCCTCCTTCTTTTCCTTTGTTTTCTAACAACAGCCCTATGCTTAGGACTATAAAAGATATCCAGAGGAGGGATGTATTCAAATCTCAACACAATTTCTTCTGATGGATGTTCAGGAATGATCACCATAACCTGATTATTCAGATTATCAACTTGAGGATTATTTTGTTCTCCTATTTGCTGAGAGAATTGTTCATACTGTTGTAGAAAATGGGAAGTAATAATCACTTTAGCAGAATTTCCCTCTTTCTGTGTGGTCTTATCTCTTTCAAGTTGATCATCGGGCTTATTACCTGTATCTTATTTTTCATACTGCACATTACCCTGGCTGCCAATATTCTCCTTTTCTGTCTGCATATCAGGCTTGCTACCTGTTCTTTCCTTCTCAGTTTGCATATCAATTTTACTGGTAGACACTTATTTTTCTGTTTTGCTAGCTGTATCTTCCTTTTTCTTTTGTTCTATTTCCATAATTTCATTTTATTGTAAAGGAATCCTCATTTGGTCAAGGGGAGCTTTCAATAATCTCTGACTTTTGAATTGCATAAATTTATTCATATCTTCTTCTTGAAACTTATATTTAGCTAAGTCATAAACTTGGGAAGATTTCTCAATTGAGACAAATAAATCATCAAAGACATCAGGCTCATGCTCAAACTTAGCAATTTGGACCAAAGTTGTGAAATCAAAAGCCACTTTATTTGGATCATATTGTCTGCCTATAACGGTTTCAAGCTTAATATTTCTTATCTTAAGGGTTTCTTTTTTAGCATGCTTAAAATCATTAAGAGTATAGGTTCCATAATGGAAAGGAAAAGTAGGCCACATCAATTTTTTGGAATTCTTTAAACACCCGGACATCCCTCTTTTTGTGAATTGGTAAGAAATTTCTTGAGCTATATGTTTATCAGGGACATATAGAGGTAAGACATGACGTTCAATAATGCTTCCAAAAACCTTAATATAGGTAAAATTTTCTTCTCCAAACCAATTGTCGATTAGGGATATATCAAGCTTTTCTTTTTCAGAGAGCCGAGGAGGAAATTAGTTAAAAATGGTCTGGTAAATAGGTAACATGAAGCCATGGAAAATTCTATATACATGGTTCTTGAAATGAGCCTTCCACAAATGTTTATGGTAAATGTGAATCGGGACAGGTTCCTGTGAAGTCCATTTCCAATCCAGAATAGGGAATTCAAAATTAAAAAAAAATAAATTTAAGATATAGGCATAGAAATGAAATGGGGGTGTATTTACACTATTTTTATTCTTTCTATATTCCAGAATTATTTTAGCCATCTTATCAGAAAGAATAACTGACCAATCCATAATCTCAGAATTTATAGCATCATGAATTAGGGGTACCATCTGAATTGAAAATCTTTCGGAATTATCATATCCGAAAAGTCTGCACATCATGGCAGCATCATAACAATACAGAGGTGCAAGAGACTCTACAGAATACATACCTGAGGTCGCATGCTTATGATTTTCTAGAGCTCGTCTCCATTCTTTAATTGGGTTTGATTCAATTTCATTGTTTGAGGTAAAATCTGCTATGAAGGCTTTGTTGTAGGTCTTTTGAGGATTTGGTAGATGGTACATTGCCTTGATGTCTTCTGCTCTAAAATACCCAAACATCTTTCCCCTAACTGTCATGAATGTTTTGTTTGTGATGGTGGTGTTGTCTATCACCCATTGTATTATGTGATAATATGGGAATACATTCGCCTGAGCTGCAATTCAATGAAGATAAGAATTTGTGAGTTCTTTAAGGGGATTTTCATCTGAATATGATTCTTCATCTGGCACTATTTCCTTTACCTCTGTAACTATAGGGTCTTATTTTTTAAGAAAATTATAGAATTCTTCCCAGGAAAGCTTCCCGAGACCCTGGCATGCAGTATCTGTAACTAGCTTGATTTTAGCTGGTTTTTCTTTTGGCATTGTGGTAGTGGCAGCGGTCTTTGAGGAGGCAACAATTCTTGATTTCTTAAGCTTCTTAGACATCTTCTTCGTCTGGTATCGTTTCACTAGTTCGGCGAACAAAAGGGCTAGATGTTCTATAGCTCTGCAAATGAGACAAACCTTTCAGACGCAAGAAGAAATGAAGTTAGGAGAACAACTATGTGAAAATATTTTATCATTAATGATCCCAAATTGATTAACCACGTCTTAAAAATGAACGCCTTAAAGAAAAGTCACATTCACACATTGATATGAGAATCAATTACCATAATTCATTTGATTTTCCAATTAATAATGTTCATACAATCAGAGATCGACAATATTGAAATGTTAATGTACAACTGTCCCTTTGAATTTTCCGATTGCGATTGATCGATAAATATTATATGCATAGTGCAAAATAGCGATTAATAAAGACTGACAATTCATCGCATCAGAGTTTTTGAAAGGAAAACGAAAGACGTCTCAGATTTTCCACCGATTTTCGATTGCGATTATAGTATATCGCATCAGATATTTCCAAAGGAATTTAGTTGTACATGATTTTCACTGAAATGTGATTGCGATGATGGTGGGGTCCATCGCATCAGAGTTTTATAGACAAGTAATCTTTGTTTTTTCAAAATGCGATTGTGATATGTTGTATCACATCGGAGTTTAGAAAATAAACCAAATGAAAGATAACCTTTTCGAAATGCAATTGTGATAAGTTACATCGCATCGGAGTTGCGGAAAACAAATGTGAAACTTTAAGACTCTACCGATTTGCAATTTCGATTTAGTTTATCGCATCGGACTTTTTGAGATGAATAATTTTATACTTTGTGCCGATGCGATATAAGAATTATAGTTGATCAGATCGGAATAAATTCAATGTCACTTTTGTTCATTTGCATTCGATATGCGACGCATGACTTTTAAACAATGAATTTTGTATTGTTTTATTTAAAATAATCGAATTTCTTCAAAGTCTTTTTTTTCTATCTAAAAAGAAAGGGGACGTATTTCTAAACGAGTTTTATACTAAAATTAAGAAATGGGGAGGGTTTTTGTACCATACAATAGGACCTAACATGCCCCCTCCTTCAAAAAATGTTGTCTTCAATGCTTGAGTAGCTCTGGGTGCTTCTGTATAAAATTCTCATCCTCCCATGTAGAATCGTCAGTGGGTAAGTTCTTCCAATTGATGAGATACTCTGAAATTGATCGATTTCGTAGTTGTCGAGTTCTTGTTTCCGTGGTCGCTTCAGGTTCCAATATGATTTTTCCTTCCTCATCAAGTTCTGGCAATATTGTTTGAACTAGAATATTTTCACCTATAACCTTCTTTAAGCATGAAACATGGAAAACTAGATGCACTCGAGAAGAAGTAGGAAGCTCCAATTTGTATTCCATAGTACCAATATTTTGAAACACCTTGTAAGGACCATAGTACTTTGGTGATAATTTATTATCCTTCTTGCCTTGCTTGAGGGACATCTGTTTGTATGGTTGTAGTTGTAAAAATACCCAGTCTCCTACATCAAAACTTTTCTCACTACGATTTTGATCTGCCTGTTGTTTCATTTGATTTTGTGCCAAATTTAGGTTATCCTTTAAGAGTTGGAGAACTTATTGTTGATGCTCGATGTGATCTTCCACTACTTGAACCTTATAATTTTCTCTTAAATATGATGTGATGGATGGTGGATGATATCCATAAAGTTCCATAAATGGGGTCATTTTTGCTGTAGTATGGAAGGAAGTGTTATACCACCATTTAGCAAGAGGTAACCACTTTACCCATTTTTTTTGTTTATCAGGTACAAAACAAAAAAGATATCCCTCCAAAAATTTATTCACCATCTCAGTTTGACCATCGGATTGAGGATGATAAGATGAGCTATGAGCTAGTTGAGTACCCAAACAAGAAAATAACTTCGTCCAAAACTTCTAGTAAAAATGGGATCTTTGTCACTCACAATAAACTTTGGGTTTCCATGTAGCTTTTGAATTGTGTCCATAAATGTAGTAGCAACTGTACTTGCTTTAAATGGATTAGATAATGCACAAAAGTGTGCATACTTGGTAAGTCTATCAACTACCACCATGATGACACTCTTTCCTTCAGACTTGGGTAAACCTGTGATAAATTCCATTGAAATATCCTCCCAACATTGACTTGGAATGGATAAAGGTTGTAGAAGAGTCGGGGTCTTAATTGTCTCAACTTTATTTTGCTAGCAAACCAAACATTCTGCTACAAACTTTTGAATATTAGATTTAAGGCCATCCCAAAAAAAAATCTTTCTTCATCCTGTGGTAAGTTTTTAAAAAACTTGAGTGACCTCTTAAAGGAGAAGTGTGCAATTCAAAAAGAATATTTTGTTTTAGTTGGGAACTCTTACAAAGATATAAGTGATATTTGTACCATAAGGAATCATTTTTCCAACTAAATGTATCATATGTACTAGGATCTTGCTGCAACTTTTGAATAAGTGCCCAGACTTCTTCCTCCTTCTTCCATTCATCCCTTGCTTCGGTTATCCAATCCAGTTGGATAATATAAATGGCACAAAGCAATGCTTCCACCTCTTCATTCTTTCTTGAGAGTGCATCTGCAACAACATTTAGCTTTAATTTTTTTTAGATTATTTCAAAGTCATAACCCAACATCTTTTTGACCCCTTTTTGTTTCTCTTCTAAAGATATTCTTTGTTCCAAAAAGTGTTTAAGACTATCATGATCAGTTTTTACCTTGAAGTATATTCCCATTAGGTAAGGTCGCCATTTCTTTAGTGGATGTAGTATTGCTAACATTTCCTTCTCATTAATAGCTTTATGTAAATACTTTCCTTTGATTGGATGACTTTCAAAAGCAATGGGTCTTATTTCTTGCATTAAAACAACACCAATTCCATTTCCCGAGGCATCACATTCCACAATAAAGATTTTTGTGAAATCTGGCATAGCTAAGACCAGTGCTAGGCACATTGCCTCTTTAAGATGTTCAAAGGCCTTAGTTGCTTCAGGAGTCCATGAAAATGCATCTTTCTTCAATAATGTTGTTAGAGATGCTGCTATTCTCACATAATTCTTAACAAACTTGCGATAATACCCTGTTAACCCGAGAAATCCTCGCAACTGCTTTATGTTTGTGGGGACTTTCCATTCCTTAATGGCTTTAATTTTGTTAGGGTCTACCTTAACACCCTCGTGAGATACAATATGACCCAAATATTCCACCTCTTGTACTCTAAAGAAACATTTATATGCTTTTTCATATAATTTTTTCTCCTGCAATAGTTTCAGCACCCTGTCAACATGTTGAACATGATCCTTCCAAGACTTGTTGTAGATTAGTATATCATCAAAAAATACTAGCAAAAATTTTCTAAGGAAGGGTTTGAAAATGAAATTCATTAACCCTTGAAATGTATAAGGTGCATTGGTAAGGGCAAAAGGCATGACTGAAAATTCATAATGACCCTCATGTTAGGTAAACATGACTCGGGGTAGAGTCAATGTTGACTAGGGTAAATAGTAGTGGTTTTGGGGCACATGGTTTTGTGCACCCATGGTTTTGGCCCATGGTATTGCATGTAATAGAGCCTATAAGAGGCTGGGAATAATTCATTGTAATGAAGGCCTGGAAGTGAGCGGTGAAGGCTCACTTGGCCAGATTGGCGAGGGTTTTGGCCAATCTTTAATGAAATTTCATTGGTTGGGTTTTTCCCCGGAGTTTGGGGTTTTTCCCAGTTAAATATTTGTGTTAATGTTTATGATTTGTTGCTGGGTTCTTTATATTTATTTCTCTCAGTAAAATTGTTTATTATTCCTGTGGTAATTCTTAACAACTGGTATCAGAGCTTTGAAGATCTAAAATCTGGAATGAGCTTCCAAGTTTAGTGATTTTGCTATATCTATGGTTTACTGCTACAATGTAAAATTTTCTCCTGGACAGGCATACTTAAAAAGGACAGATCTACATGTGAAGGCGTTAGATCTACATCTAGATCTGGTTAGATCTGCATGTGAATATGCTAGATATGGACCGCAAGGGTTCCAAGATCCCCAAGGGCGAGATCATGCTGGCTGTTTGGATGGGTACCCAGGCGGACGAGGCCTTTCCGGAGGCCTGGAATTCTGATGCAGCCACGATTCATTCAGAGGGCCTGGCAAATATACGCTCTAAGGTATATCTTTACCCGAAGCTCTGGTATGTTAGGGTTAATGTTATAGAGGCCCGGATCTTCTGCCCAGTGATAAGGCTCGGTATCCTGAAGTGATTGTGAAGGCTCAGATAGGTAACCAGATGTTGAAGACTAAGTTTTCCCAGAGTCAGACCATGAGCCCCCTCTGGAACGAAGACCTCCTCTTTGTGGTAGCTGAGCCATTTGAAGAACATATGGTGCTTAGTGTTGAGGATCAGATAGGGCCCAACAAGGATGAAGTGTTGGGGAAATATATCATTCTGCTGAACATTATACCAAGGAGAATGGATCACAAGACTGTGAATTTGAAGTGTTTTAACCTGGAGAAACTGACGCTCGCCGACATGGAGCCCAAGAAAAAGGAGATAAAGTTTGCGAGCCGGATACACTTGAGGCTCTGTTTGGACGGCGAGTATCATGTTCTGGATGAGTCGACACATTACAGCAGCGATCTGAGGCCCACAGCGAAGCAATTGTGGAAACCCTTGATTGGGGTTTTGGAGGTTGGAATTCTAAGTGCTCATGGATTGCTGCCTATGAAGACCAAGGATGGAAGAGGCACCATGAATGCCTACTATGTTGCTAAGTACGGATTGGAGTCTGTAGGAAGATCAAAGCTGGAGAAATTTGCAGGGATGCGAGCATCAAGATCATGGCACTAGCATTTGGTAGCATTGAGATCAAGGCACCAGTATGGATAACTTTATGTTCCTGGAGAGCTCATAAGGACAATAAAAATTTGTGTATCTACCTCTGCATGAGAATTTTCTCACTCAGTGTGGCTGCTAGAACGTGCAACAGTGATTAAGGATAGAGGCGGTGCAAGTTTTGTTTTTTTTTGATATGCAGATGCTAAGGTTTGGAATTGGTCGTTGCTCGCAAAGGCGACATCCTACTGGAGGCTACCATGCTAAAAGGCATCGTCGAGCTGGGTCATAATTTAAAGGTGATTGGAGACCGTGGAGTTGCACAAAGTGCAGGATCCCAAAGGAGATTCCATTTTTTTAGTGTGCATGGATGCGTTAAAAAGAAATAGGACTTGCATGTTTTCCTATGGATATGCCACAAATTCAATTTCCTAATGCTTTCGATGAATTTTTTGACTCATTGGAAAATGTATTGGAGGATTAGCATACTGTGAAATAGTTTGAAGAGTGGAAAGATATAGCAAGCCAACTATAGGCATTGGTTGGATTTTTTTTTAATGAATGATTCAATGAAATGATGGTTTCATTGGTGAGATGCAACCATGGAAATCCATTGTGCTAGGAAAGTGTTTGATAGAATGTGTCAATCAAATTCTTTGAAGAACGTCAAATGAGAGAGGATATGTATATATGGATCAATTAATCGATGAACCATGTATCTGAAGAGAATTCCTAGAGGACTGGCGGTTACAGAGGCTGGTGACCCATGTAATCCGGTAGATGGGTTATTTTTATATGCACATTGATGTAAAACTATGATGTCCTCTTTGGAGAGGACATCATGAATGAATGTAAAGAATGGTCATACAAATAATATCAACAATGAAAAAACATAAAATAAAATTATGGAGTTAATTTATTACATGTAAATGGGAATACTATTGTAAGACCTGGTATGGCATGCGTACCCCTGGGTAATCACTGGTAAAGTTCGGGTTAGACCTAAGGGATAGGGGGGATGTCAAGTTAACAATTACCCTGGGTAAAAATTTTAGGGGGGAAGAGCTAGAGTGAGCGGGGTTGTCTCATTTAGCAGGTTTGGTTGGATTTATTCAATAATCCCCAAGTCAAGTTTAAGGGGGGAATTGTTAGGTAAACATGACTCAGGGTAGAGTCAATGTTGACTAGGGTAAATAGTAGTGGTTTTGGGGCACATGGTTTTGTTCACCCATGTTTTTGGCCCATGGTATTGCATGTAATAGAGCCTATAAGACGCTGGGAATACTTCATTGTAATGCAGGCCTGGAAGTGAGCGGTGAAGGCTCACTTGGCCAGATTGGCCAGGGTTTTGGCAAATGTTTAATGAAATTTCATTGGTTGGGTTTTTCCTGGTTAAATATTTGTGTTAATGTTTATGATTTGTTGCTGGGTTCTTTATATTTATTTCTCTCAGTAAAATTGTTTATTATTCTTGCGGTAATTCTTAACACCTCATGAGTTCGAAATGTTGTTTTCGGAATATCTTCAATCTTCATTCTAATTTGATGATATCTTGAATGAAGATCCAATTTGGTAAAAAAATTGCTCCATGTAATTCATCCAATAATTCATCAATCACAGGAATGGGGAATTTATCTTTAATAGTGAGCTTATTGAGCTCCCTATAATCCAGACACATGCGCCATGATCCATCCTTCTTGTGCACCAATACTACTGGAGTAGAGAAAGAACTTTAACTAGGTTGAATTATACCAGCCTCTAACATTTATGCAATCATACGTTCAATTTCTCTCTTTTGGACATAAGGATATATATAAGGCCTGATGTTTGGAGGAACACTTTCTGGAATAAAATGAATAACATGATCATTATCAAGAATAGGTGGGAGTCCTTTGGGAGTTTCAAACACCTTGGAATGATTTTCCAAGAATTTTTGGAGATCTGCAGAAATAGATGATTTTGATGTTGGAACTTCTAGTGAGCATAATTGTGCAATTATGCCTCATTGTTCTTTCTTTAGATGCTTTGTCATGACATTAGAGCTTATTATCTTTCCTGGATTCCCTGTGATACCCCATAATTCGACTTCCTTTCCTTCTGAAAAAAATTTCAAGAAAGTTCTTGAAAATTAAAAGCTATCATCCCCAAAGATTGTAACCATTGTACTCCTAGTACAACATCAACGCCTCCCATTGGAATGGAAAGAATTGGACTATTCAATACATATTCCCGCATGGTTATCTTGATATTATGGAATTTTCCCAAGAATTTATAGTTCCTCCATTTGCAACCATCACTTGACATTCTAGTGTTGGGTATAGGAAACAATTCAATCCCTTGGCTACCTTACAATGAATAAAATTATGGTTACTATCTGAATCAATCAACACTATTACCTTTTTCTTCTTGATTTGTCCTTCTATCTTGAGAGTTTGAGGAGTGGTAATTCCTAGCAGTGCATTACACGATATGGTCGAACTCGTTTCTTCCTCTTCTAGGTTTGGTTCCTGGTGTATATCCTCTTCTTTTGAAGATTCTTGTTCATTTTCTTCTTCCTCTTCACAATCTATGTAAAATAATTTCTTCTCAGCACACTTATGACCTTTAGTGTATTTTCTATCACAACTATAGAAAAGTCCTTTTTCTCTTTTTTTCTTCCAATTTTTGTGGTGTCAACCTTGTAGGTTGTGGAAGTCTAGGAGTAGGAACACTTCCATCTTTATAGATGTGGGTGGTAGGCTTCCTTGTCGCCATAATTTTACATTCAATTTTTCTTGCCAACCTAAATGCCTTCTCCAATGAATCAGGTTCCCAAACACAAACTTCATGTTGGATGTTATCATTTAAAGTCCCTATGAAGACATCAATCCTGTGTTCCTCTGGAATATCAGTTACCCTTATATGAAATTTTTGGAAGTCCTCAATGTGCTCCACCACTGAACCCTTTTGTTTGAGATTTATCAATTGGCTAAAGAAGGTGTTTCTCTTTGTATCCTCATAATGTGCTATCATTTAATCCGTAAAAATTTACCAAGTGACAATTTTTTTACGGGTGAAAAGCCATCGATACCATACAAATATATTATGTTCTAAATGTAAAGTTTCAATGCATACCTTTTTTTTGTTTTTCACATTATTGAGGTCAAAATATTGCTCCATCTATAGTATCCATGTTACGGTATCCTTGCCATCAAACTTCCTCATATCCATCTTTGGAATATGGTGGTTCTTCCATCCAACATTAGAGTTTATGAAATCACGATTAACATCTATTTTGTTCTCATCATGAGTTTCTTCTACTATCTTTTCGCCATTAGGAATCATTTCTTGTATCAACTTTTTCAAACCTTCCATGTCTGCTTTTAGATAATTCTTCATGTTTTCCATGTTGTCTTTCATTTTTTCTTCCATGTCCTCCGTCTTAGCTTCCACGCCTTTCTTCAAACCATCCATATTATTCTGCAAACCATCCATCTTCGCTTCCACGCTTTTCTTCAAAACTTCCATTTCATTTTTTGTTGCTATTTGAGAGAGTGAAATTTGGTGCACTTGCTCTTGTAATTTTGATAGATCATGTTGCCATTCTTCATCTTCATGAGTCATAGTAGAGTATTATGATGGCTTAATGGGTGTTTAATTCTTTTTAGGAGGAATTTTAGAACCCAATACTGAAGCATATGCTCAATAGGCCCTTGGAATCACTTCAAACTGATTGTTTACACAAGACTTATGCAATTCGGAAAAAAAAATACACACATTTTTCTTGATTTTGAGGAGCTCGATATTGAAACTGAATTATCTCTATGATTTCGGATCTTCAATATCTAAAATTTTTCTCTGATGTAGCCCTATGAATCCTCTTTCCAATTCCACAGGTCTGACATGATTTTGATTCTTCAAGACAAAGCTATGTCCAATCTCCCACAATGACCTAATTATGGACTGGTTCAGTAGAGCGAACTTGTACGACTTGCCACGTGTCACTGTTTCCTTCTTCATCTTTGAAATTTATAGATAAGAAACTAAAGTCTGTGTAATTGCAGCCACTTTTTATAGAATTCCAATCAAATGCTCAGAGAGAGAGTTATGAAGATTTTCCCACAATCACCTCTTTGAGATGAAATTCGGGAGCCTGAAAAAGCCCTAACTTCCATAGATCCTACCTCACAAAATAATGTGAATCAATCTCTAAAATTTTTCCACGATGTTCCTTGAGATTTTAGCTTCACTCGGTGAATATTTCAGCTTCTAAAACCTCGTAGAAAACAATTTATAGCGAAAATTCTGCGATGACCTATTTAGGTTAAATTCAGGAGCCTGCAAAAAGCCCTAACTTCCACAGATCATATCTCCCAAAATATTGCGAACCAAGATCTGAAATTTTGCAGCGCTGTTCCTTGGGATTTCGGCTTCGTGCTCTAATAATTTCAACTTTTGAACCTTCGTAAAAAAAAATTATAGCTAAAATTCCACGATGACCTGTTTGGAGCAGCGAAACCCTAGAATCCAAACCCCTCATACCAAATGTTGTGAAACGAGCTCCAAAAATAGAAGAAAAGAAAGATCAACGCCTTATAAATCAACCACTTAAAGGGGGAAACCTCCAATAAATTACATAAATGAACAATTCTTGGATGCTACAAATGACCAAAACCTCCTTCTATATATAGGAGTCCATGGGGCCACAATATAATCCTAGCCGACCTAACAATAATAATGTAAGGGAACAATGATAACAATATTGGGGTTACAGGGGTACAACAGTAACAATAAGGGGGCTATACTAATAACAATAAGGGACTAAACTAGTAATATAGGGACCTAACATGCTCCTTATGGCCTAAAAATTTCCATTCAACCTCCGAGACGGCTAATTTCCCCCCATTTTTGTATTCATATGGTACCTCATGTTGAACAAGCTCTTCTTTGAGTGATCCATTTTCCACAAAATAATGAAAAAGTTTAGTGTTCATCTCTACTAGTTGTGAAGGCATGTACATGCTTTCCTCATTAGTGGATGACACATTATGTGTGTTGATATTCATCATGGCCTTTTCCAACCATGATGGTGGGTTTACATGGATTGACATGCTCAATTTCTCATTGTTTAATCTCGTTGCATTATCATTTGAAAACAAGTTTGCATTTTCATTCTCATGATTAATTGCCTCATATGGAATATCACATGCAAAATTTGTAGGTGGTTCAGTGGGTGTGACAACCTCCATGCGATTGAAAATTGTTTCATGACTAAATTGTGTCTCACTCACATGTTCATCATCATCACCATAAAAGTGCCCTTCATAAAGGGATATCATACCTTCAACATCAACAACATCTTCCTACCCATCCACATATTCTTGGGCATCAACATGGTCTTGTAAGTCCTCTACTTCTTGACCTTCCACATCAAATTCCTTACTGAAACCAATATCATGCATAAGAGAATCAACATTTAGTGGCCATATACGAGTCCTCCTAAATCAAAACTTGATATTAGAAGGTGTGAGAGCCATTTTAAATGCTTACTTGCAAGCTTAAGTAGCTTAATACTTTTTACCTCCACCCCTAAATTCTTTGTCGTCCATGAAGCTCGCTCGACCATGAAATAGTTATTGAAAGGATCAAACAAATTGACATAAAGGGGTTGAAATATGTGAGTGGTATGAGCTGACAATGTTAACATGTCAGTGCCCAAATTGTTGGCGTCCTCAATTTTCCACATAGCCATGTGGCTTCCATGGCCATTTAAAATGAGTAGATGTATGATTTCAAGATAGACAGAACCTAGTACATATGAAGGAAAGTGACAAAGACAATTCAAGAATATTTCCTTTGTCATTCATGCATGGGGATATATAACCATGCATGCACTTGGTTCACAATTCTATATATAGTTTTTTAGTTGAGTTTTACCTTTGAACAGATAAAAATTTGGGATTGAATAATCAATTTCAGTGACACAACAAAGAGAAATGATCCACTCCCTGCTCTTTGATATAGTTTTTTAGTTGAGTTTAACCTTTGAATAGATAAAAATTTGGGATGAAAGAACCAATTGGATTGACACAAAAAATAATAATGATCCACTCCCCGCTCTTAGGAAAAATCTTAGGCACATTTATGCTCCCTCTCTTGGAAATTACTTACATATCACAATTATTTCCCGCCTTTAAGCCCGTTTTGTCACAATTCTGATATGGGGCATATGAGTGTTGCTCATATGTAGTGGAAAGAGTGTCATAGAACTTGCACAAAATTAAAGGTCATATATTTAAATCCATGTCTCTATCAAGGCCCTCAGTTGTACATAACATAAGGTCTATATGAATTTTTTTAAAACCAATCCACCATGATTTACCAAGAAACCCATATTTGAATCGTTTTGGCCTCCCCTGATAGATTGGAGCTACTATGGATTAAAGTTATATCAAATCTAACCCATGCCAAAATTGAGCCATCTCCTTACGCTACTCAACCACCTTACCCTCCTCCCCTTCAGTCATAACTATAACATTCCCTCTATGCTTTGTATGAGTTAGCCCATTTATCTGATATTGTATGTTTGAGGCAACAATCACATGTTTTCTTTGCAGAGGAATGAATTGAATATCCCATAAAATATACGTCATCAATTGCAACTAACACGTATTCCTTTGTCCAACCTCTTATGACACTGATCTTCTTTGTTGAACTTGCACCTTACACTGTGATTGATGGTGGGACAACATTATCTTCCACCACATTGTCATTCTCAAGGAAATTGTTGGGAGATTTGGGAGCATTCACATCATACCCCTTTTCCTCATTTGATGAACTGCATCGCAACTGGGCACCCTTGGTCCCTTGCCTCCTACTGTCCTTGTACGAGGCACAACAGTAAATCATGACATGGCTATAATAACTTGCAAATTTACCACAAAATTCTGATTTTTTTTTCTCTTTTTTTTTTTGTATGGGTGCATGTTGTCTACAATGGTAATTGGTGAAAAATCTATGTGTAACCAGTGATGTAATTGAAAGTGTTCTTTTTCTTCTAATGAACAAAAATGAAAGTTCTCTTGAAAATTATAGTGTTCACGTAAATGTATGTGTTACTTTTTTCCAACAAAAATAAATGAGCTTTATTCAAAGGATAAAGCAACAACGGTAATAGACTAAGTTTAAGTTTAGGATCTTGAAGCTGTATATATATGATACTTCAATTATTTCAATGGAAAATATGAAACCTTTCGATGATTGTAGGACTCTCAATCGTTTGTGGACAATGCAATTTTCTTGGGCTAAAGATAGATTGTCTTGGCATAACTGTAACTTGTTAACTTCGGATCTGTAGTTGGCTCAACTAGAATTTTCCTTTTAAATTTTGTAGGATGTTTCTCTGGTATTTATAGTTCTTGTTTTTCCTTCCTACAAGTGATATGTAATTGTGTAAACATTCAAGGAATGTTCCTTTCTCAATTTTTAGTTTTTTTCCTCAGAGAAATTGTGAATCTATGTATTTACTATCAAACTCTTGGTGATGGTACTTGGGTCATTTAAGGCCAGGCTCGTTTTATTTTATTTTTGGCTTCCTCTGTGAGTGTTTTTTTTTGGTTACCTAGAGGTATCTGTATTATTATTTTTTTTTGTATTTGTACTCCTTTTTCATACATAATTAAAGGATGATATTTTACTTCTAGAAAAAAAAAACCTATTAACTTAAAATTAATTTATCCTCTCAATAACAAGGTATATTGTATTTTATCATAATTATAGTAGTAATGGGAAGACATAAAAACTAATGTTCATAATTGATTACACTTGAAATAGGAAAATAGAAAATAAAATTTCCAAACCCGATACCACTTTGCACACACTCTGATTGTATGTCTCCAACAACTGATGAGTAGAATGAATGTTTCAAATGCAACTCAATAAGGGTTGAGGTTTTTTTTTATAGTTTTTTGATGTTGAATTTGATTGGTAGAGAATATTGGCATGGATTTAAAATTTTCATCTTTCAAATTCAAATGTGTGTTCTAGCTTAATTTGTACATAATCCAATGAATGATAAAATTTCATGGTTGATCCTTGTGCTTTCCTGTGTTCAATTCCTGAATTGAAAGGGTTAGTGTCATTTTTTGCATTTAGTAATTGAATGACGCCATTTATTGTCTTCATTAGGTTGAATGGTTGAACACACATGGAGATATGGATGACACACATTTCACCTATTCTTGTGCATGTTTTACCTAACCATGGGAAGTGTTGCTCCATTGGAGATCCATGGGTGCTTGTTTGATGGGATAGGTGTACTTTTAGATAGAATTTAGTGGAATGTTTTGTAGTGCATTTTGACTTAAGTGTTAATTCAGATCTGGAGGTAGTTGGGTCAGGATGTCTTGTCAACTTGTTATGTTAAAGGCTTAATGTTTGACAATTGTTGGTCCAATCAACATATGGCCCCATTTTGGTCATAAGTTAATAACTTATATAGCTTAATATGAACTATTTATGTGAAATTTATTGACGTTTTATTATGATTTTTTATGGATGTGTGGGATGAGAACTATAACAACTACTGGTCCCTGCACAACAATAGAATCCTCTCCCCTAATGAAATTTTTGCATTTTTTTATTTTTGTCTAATTTTTTTGTTTGTTTTTTTTCCTTTGTCTGGAAAATTAAAAGCCCTTTGGTCAAATATGTTAAATTAGTGTAGTTATATAAACTATAAATTGCACCGTGAGGTGAAAAAGGAATGCCAATAGGAGGAGTGGGGGGAATGTGGAAGGAAATAATCAACCAGTGTGGCCGCATTTCAAGAACATAGTCATCATCAGGGTCAAAAATAGATGCGTGCACAACGGACATGATGAGACATTTTTAGTTTTATTGAGTCGATAGTGATGAGTTATTAATTATACTTGAAAAGATGGAAGTGGATAACTGAAATGTTTGTTTTCCTCCCCTCATAGGTCCAATTCCCACAAGTATATTTTAAATTGGAACTTGTGATTATCATTAATAATATTAAAAAACTATCTAATTGTAAATTAATATTCTAATATTATTTCATTATAACATCTTTATTAAGGATAACATTGTTATTACCGTTTTCTTAATAGATAACCATGCCATAGCACTTCAATTTTTTTATTATCAAATAGAAGAAAATAAAAAGCAAAGTAGAAATATAAATATTTATTAATTCTGTACATTTTTCAATTGAGTATAATATTTATTAAGTATTATTTCAGATATATTTTGTTTACTTATTGAAATTTTTACAACCACCCAATGTTGTTACATGAGCCCAAAACCATAACAAATGACAAAATTAAATCTTGATTCCTTACAACAAGACAAAATTAACACAAACACAAAAGGTCAAAAATGTTTTATTCATTTTCAAAAAATGCACCTTTCAACAAAACAAAAATAACATAAACACAAAAGGTCAAAAATGTTTTTTTCATTTTTAAAAATGCATGAGAATAATTATTATCTACAAATAGATGAAAGTTGAAAATCTAGAGACTTGACAGTATCTAACAATGCTCTTGAACGCACTGGTCACATACAAAATGACATGTGACCTTGAATATACACATGGCGATTATGAGAAATATCATGCCCCAACTAGGATGGATTCTCACATTTCTATCCAATAATCCAATTCTTCACAAATAGCCATTACCCCACACACCAATATAATAATTAAATTACAATAAGAAAAGTGTTGGTGCATATTGCAAGTAATAAACTATAAACATTATTCCCTGGTTTACAAGGAATTTCAAGTGGACTTTTAAACTTGTAGTCCCACTCCATTGCATTTTCTTTAACATCAATTTTTCAAACTTTTTTTTCCTCTAGAAAGAAAGCATAAACCTACCTAATGGCTCATGAGAAAATCTGGTACTATTATAAAGCATCAATTAACACTTGTCTGTCAAGATTACATTAAAATGTCCACAAGGGCACAACCATCGTTTTCCCACTTTTACCGACTGCTAATCAAGTGGTGTCTTGCAAGTTCACTCAGCATGTCCGGTTGGAGTTGGAAAGTTATAATAGCAAATTATAATGATTTGAGATAACTCGAAGAGGTCACTAAGAGCTCTATAGTTGAATCCCATTCTCATTTCCTTTTCAGAAGCACCTATTGGACCACTCTAAATTTTAAGAAGTCCAAAATGTTAAGCTAGGTTTCCTTGAGAAATATCTAAATTAATCTATTAGTTAAGAACTAGAAACTTATTTCTCATCTAAGACATTTTAGATATATATTTTTGGGAAACCACCAAATTTTTAGATCAAAATCCTTAGAAGAAATTTATTGACCATGGTGTGAGTCTTTCTAGATCATATTTGACCATATGCAAAAATACAGCCATTGTAAACAACCATTATAGATT
This sequence comes from Pinus albicaulis, assembly GCA_034641835.2. Classification (NCBI taxonomy): domain Eukaryota; kingdom Viridiplantae; phylum Streptophyta; class Pinopsida; order Pinales; family Pinaceae; genus Pinus; species Pinus albicaulis. The sequence continues at coordinate 958,280,210 of CM076581.1, read as the reverse complement.
GTATCAAGGGTTGTGTATCCATGTAAATTTCCTCTACCATTTCATGGACAAAAACAAGTTAGTAATTGTATGCAAATTATGTCAGAAGACGATGTCAAAAGACACTCTAATTAGTACCTTGTATAACAGATGGCCCAAAGACATTATTAAAATTGAATATCATCTATACGTATTTTCCCATTTTGGATGTATTGACAAGGAGGGATCCATCTTCCCTAATAAATTCCACTCCACTGTGGGTGTCAAATTGACCTCCAAAATGGGGTATGATTCTACAATACACCCTTATGCTTCCTGAGCCCTAAGAAAATAGTAAATATAATTAGTGATTACTTTAATTATCATAATATAACTATGGCATCCATTTTGGAAAGAATTGCAGGACAAACACCTTTAAGGTCTTGAAGGCTATTATAAAGGATATTGTTTTCTTCCAGAACTATATGATATCCACTAGCAACAATATAAATTCTCGTGACCTAGTTATTTGTAAAAATAATGTTTTAGAGAGAAATAAGTCAATGTCGTTCCTTCTATCGTTACCCAATTAGTAATACACAACATAAAAATAAATGTATAACTTACGAAGTTCAAGCATTAAAGAAAATAATAATCCCCCATTAAATTTCGAGGTGTAGAAGTGTCTCTCTTTAGCACTTATACATCTTAATAAGTCTCTTATGTCCTAAATCATCTCCATTTTTTAATAAAATGATCATTGCGAAGTTTCTAAAATATGGTAATCAATAATGAGATAGTTGTGGATCACAAAATTATTAACAAGTTTTATTTAGTACAACAAAATAATTATTTGCCCGATTTAGTTTCATTATCTCAAACAAAATCAGAAAAAAATTGTGATCTCTGATTGCATATTAAAAAAAATAGTGCTCTTTGATTACATACTCTGTGATTGCACATGTAATATACAACTCTTTAACATGTTTCCTGCTAGCCTACTCTAGTACAACAAGGCATGATGGGATGAGACTCACAAGGGATACTAGTAATCATGCTTGAAGCTACGTTGGTTATCTCATCATCGTGGTAATAGAGGGAATGCAAACATGGTAGGATACACTTCCTAAGTTGGCAAAAAATTGCTCTACATATCACATATGCAATTCTTCATTAAACAATAATCCTTTTATATACTGAATCGAATGGCAATTGAATTTATTTCATGTTGTAGTAAATTTTGTTTGCATTTATGATTTACCTCCACAACATCAAAATTTTATTATGTTTAGTGAAAAGTTAAAATATTACTCACCTTCACCTCTTTTCCTTGTGCTTTCAAACACATTTGATGTTCCTAATTGGTATGCAAACAATTTTGGATCTTGAATTTGATAGTCACCATTTTTCTTGTTTGGACAATCCAAAAGGAAATAATTGTCTTGATCCTAGATTTTCTGAATCTTCAAAACAAATTAGAGTTAACATAAGATAAAAATTGTCATCAAACTAGAGAACAAAACTTATCACTCTCTTCTTAAACACACACAAAGAGAGCATGGAGTGAAAATCAATACATCTTGATGGAATCTCTATAACCGATGTATTTATGGTTGGTTAATTTTTACTTGAGGTGATGTGTTAAGTCATTTCCCTATGAGGGATCTAGATAATAGGTATTACTCATGAAAGCTATGGATATTGTGTAATGAGATAATTTGTATGCCATTTTTCATCAACGGAAATTGATGCTCATCAGGGAAAATTGATCTTGTTGATTCTTTGAAAAAAATGGAATGATAAGATTTATGAATGATTGCATAGAGCCATTTTGCATAACTATAAAAAAATACTTAAAAACATGAACTCTTGAGGATCTAGTGTTCAATATTCTTAGATAGAATTTTAATATCTAATATGTATGAGTGAAAAAGACTAGGTTTTTGAAGCATATGCTACATTTAGAATGTTTTGTGCAACAATTTGTATGGATTAAACAAGGTTTTGATCAAAAATCTCCTTATCATTTGTCATTTCTTCAGAAAAATACTTTAATAAAGCTCCCACTACGTCTGTCAACCATAGCATGTGGTTAAGCATGAATAAAGAAAATAATATTTTATTTTCAAGCATGAATAGTTTCTATAACTTTAGAGCATGAAATCAACTCAATAACCACGCATATTAATTGAAACTTTAGATTAAAATATGTCATCGAGTAATTTTTCTCCTTCACCTATGTTTCTAACTTATGGGTTTGGCTGGGTTTCAAGGTCCCTTGTAGGAACAAAAGAAGTTGAGTGTTGATGGAAATTTCCTGTGTTTCGTGGAACCATTGGGGACCTCAAAGGGCCTACATATTTCCAAGATCCATTTCATCCACACTATTTCAATTCATAATAAGCCTTCAATGCCAATATACAATCAACTATATTTATGTAGAGGATTCACGAGGTAGAACAAAAACTTGTTAAAATCAAAGATTCAAATGCAAGCATCGATATGAATATCAAAAAAATCTTGTTAAAAATCAAATATTCAAATGAAATAATCCATACAAATATCAACATGATTGACATTCTCACCTGCTCTAAATGAGAGCCTTCAAAAGTAGGAAAGTTCATCTCTTCAGTAGCTACAAGAAAATTTTGTTAGAAAGTTAAATATTACAGAGCAATGAAACAGATAAAATACGCGGAAAACATAAGCACACAAAACAAATAAAACCAGAGAGACACAGATATACATGGTTCACCCAGTTTGGGCTACGTCCACCCCGAACAACCATTCCTTCCTTTATATTATCCAGCAAAATGAAGAGACACAACCTACAACAGATCCACTGCAATATCCTCTGTTCTCTCTCACAGTCTCCCTCTCTGTTTCTCGCTCTAAGAATACATACAATACACAGCCGCAATACAATACCGTCACATAAAGCGAGGGGTTTCCTTCTAGGTCAAAAAACCCTAAACTAAACATAACTTCTACCGTCAGATCATCCGCCTAATGAATGGCCCATATTGACTAGATATTACTATGCTTTTACAAGGAAATTTTATATCTGTTTTTAGCTTTGGGGGCACTGCCCCCGAAACCCCCCGCCAGGGGGGGGCTCCATAAAGTCGCAGCCACCCCCCTGGACCCCCAAGGCAACATTTAATTATGGGCGGCGTTTCCGCCCCCATTAAGGTATAGGGGTCCAATGCTGTGATACAAAATAAACAAGATAATCAGGCTCCACACCCAACAAATTCTTACATTCTCAAAACCTTGATAGCTAAATAAAGGCCATCCTTTTGAAGGAAGCGATGAAACATTATTTTTTGCGACCTTATAACCAACCCAATTCAATCAATAGGGTATAATAAGGAAGGATTGATTAGAAGACAATAACAAGTTTCATAAAATATGAGAACATTCCAATGAGCATAAATGGCATCCCACATTAAATGTTGCTAATGGCTGAGCCTTGTTGATAATATTACATAAAGTGATCCCACTTCTCAAGAAAATAAGAAACTCATCCTTAGATGGTTCGCATGTCATATTCAGAGATCCAACCATGCTATTTATCCATGTTGTAGCTTGAAACCTTATATTAGCTGTAAAATATCATATATAAGAATAATTGTAGTTAAGGTCAAAACCCTCAAGGTTTTAGTCAAAATAAAACTAATTTCAATCCTATAAAATAGAGCCCATGTTACAAGATATATAATCTATATGAGAAACTATGATTAAACATCCCAAGGCAGACTAAAAATGTGGGTTTAATAAATCTCTAAGGTATATGCAACTCAAATCCAAAATCATACATTACTAAAATCTGATTTGGTCTAGTGAGAAGATCCATTCATATTGATGTAGAGATACATATTGATATAGAGATACTCGATTATTCTAAAGAAAAGTTGTTCAACATAACAACTTAAGATCAATAACTAAATTCTCGATTGTTGAGATTCTTAGACATGTGAAAGAGTGTATACTACGATGTTGAAAATTAAACGGTTCAAGGCTCGTCAAGACTAGTTTTTAAAACACACTGTAAGGAAATTTAATATCTTCCACAACCGACACTGTATAGACTGCTCCACCTTTATAGGTTGAATGTGGAGTGAAATTTTCTTAAGGATAGTTGTAGTTTATCGTATGTCATGCCCATCATCCATGTCAAAATGCCCACCTTGCACCATCCTATGGAGAATTATAAATTCTCTTATTCTCTTATTTTTGCACAGAAACTAGTGAAGGTGCGGGAAGATATCAATAAGGCTATCACTTTCTAAAATTAAATGGGATCAACTATGAAATTTTACAGACACCAGATATGAAAATAAAATAATTTGTGGCAATCATATCCAGTCGGTTTCTTCAATGGAGTGAGTAAAAGGAGACTGTGTGGTTGTGGGACATTAATCATCATGGATCCTGGCAGATCAATGGAGGAATCACCGCACCTCTATGGAATCTGTAATTCCCACCCTGGGGATTCTAGTTTCGGTTTGGAATTTTACCAAAACCTACGGGTTTTCGTGTAACAAAAAACCTCTACATGGTATTAGAGCTACATGGGCTTGGAGAAGGTGCATGAATGATCAGGTGATCATGTTCTAAGTTGTAAAAATGCTCAAAATTGGAATTTCTCAAAATTGGTTGGAACCTGAGTGACCGGATAGGCCTCGTCGATATGATCCTAATGCCATGAGCGACATTCAAATCCAACACTGTATGTGAAAGTCATACAACTTTGAATTTTTTAGTAAACTGCAAAAAGACCAGTTTGACTTGGTTTGACTTTGATTTTTAAAAATATTTAAAAAAGAATATTCCACAGAATATTCCTTAAAATATTCCCCAAAATATTCCATATAATATTCCATCTGCAATGTATCACAGTTCGACACTTGTCAGTTTTTAGTTGGATGATTGGTTGACTTTGAAATTTATGGGCCAATCCAAGGCTACCACGTGGCAGGCCCAGAGGCCGCCATGTGGCCCAGGGGTCATGGCCAAAATCTATATGGAGTCCGCAAGATTTGAAACAGGGACCTCCTATACATAAATGAAAGCGCCCAACCAATCCGCCTATTCCTTAGATCTTATTTGCAATGGGGCGGCAGTGTTATTTGAGTTTTCAAATTTGTTTGGGTGGACAGTTAAAGGGGGCCAGCCCCCACACCATACGACCCCGGGCCGAGGATCATGGCCTAAAGGCCCTAACTGCCCAACTAACTACGGGAAGACCGGTCCATGTGGCCATATATTTAAATGATTAATGCCACGGTTCATGTGTTATGGTTTAAATTTAATTATGGAGGTTAGATTAACTGTAAATTGTTGCGGTTTGGGTGGAACCAACATGTGAACATGCCCTAAACAGTTAATGCAAAAATTTAATGTTTCCGCCAATTTTGGAGTGGAACCCACCAAATCTGAATTATTGCCAAATTTGGAGCGTCTATCTACAGTTAGCCCACATTTAGTGGGATTTTTACATGACATTGGGAATATACTGTTTTTCTCATAACTTTTGCTAGGAGAAACCTTTTGGAGCGAATTTTATTTTATTTTATTTTGGGTAATTTGAGCATTCCAGAGCCAATGGTGCAGGTTGCAAAGGCAACAGAGATCATCTTCAGGTAATTTTTCAGCAGAGAAGCTTAGAGAGCCATCAGGGCCTAGGGAGTGTTGGAGCTGTATTGGGCTATGGTTAACCTTTGGAGGTGAAACAAAAGCCTATCTTTACTTTTTTCTGTGTTCTAAACTCATTTATACAGTTTTTTTTCCTTTTTAGGCTTTCTTCACACTGTATAACTAATTTTGAGCATAATAAGAGCAAGGACATGCCCATTTGGGGGCCTTGGACCCGGTAGATGTAGCCCAGGAAGGGTGAACTGCCTTATCATATGCTGTGTTATATTCTGTGATTTATTTGTTGTGTTTTCCTAGAGTTAAATATGTTAAACAGTAAAACGAAATAAGCCTCCTACACACAAAAGACTCATAAATTCATCAAAAGCATTTTGTTCCAATTGCAAAACATATTAAACAGGTTGCACACATAAGTTTATGGATAATGAATACCTTGCACCAGCAAACAAGTAGTTTCATTTCCATATCATTAGTGATTACTTCTATTATTTCTTTAGGTAGAGTCTGTAAAGGGCCAGATAGCTTCTGGATCTCATCCTTTCTTTAAAGGTGACATATACAGTAAATGACCCTACAGTCAATCTCTGTATTAGAAATAAGAATTTATCACATTTTCAAATCAATGAATAATATTTTTCAGGTTTTAAGGTCAAAGAATTGGAAATTTTTCGGAGATTTGATTTGTAGATCAAAATATTGGTGAACTGCAGCAATTGTTGCTACAACTACAAGGTGAAAACAATGGAAATATCATATTCAACGATTCTTACTCTGTATAACTACTTCCAATGGAAGCCAAAGGTTGTGTTTCACCTCATAGGAAAAGGCTTGTATCAGATAGTTATGAATACAGAAGCTGAACCCAATTCCACCGTTGAAATATACAAATACTTCAACAGGATAGATGAGGCTTTTGGTCTTCTATTGTTGTACATATCTCTAGAATTGTGTTTCCATGTGGACACATGCAACACTGCGAATGAATTTTGGAAAACCTTGGAGAATTTATTTGGAAAGCAAGATGAGATGCGGGCTCATATTATTTAAAATGAGCTAAATTCCTTAGATCCAAATAGCTTTGATAACATTCAAGATTTGTTTACGAGATTTAAATCATTGCTTATATAATTACATGATTGTGGGATCGATAAGTCCAAATAGGAAGCTCAATTGATCCTTTCTATTTTGTCTAAATTGGGCCTTGAATATGTTGTTTTTTTTACACATTTCATACAGTTAGACTTGCAACTGGAGAAAAATGGAAAATGCCAAAATTTGATGCATTTATTGAGTCTCTTATTCATGATACTCCACATCAAGATATTCCGCACAGATAATGGGACAAAATATGTAAACAAATATATCAAAAAAAATTTCAATGAGGCAGGCATACAGTTACAGCATACAATTCCTTACACTCCACAACAAAATAGGGTGGCTGAAACGAAGAATCGATCTTTGAAAGAAATGGCCAATTGCATGTTGCATGAAAGATCTCTTTCATCAAAATTGTGGGTTGAAGCTATCAATTTTTCCTTATACATCCAAAATAGATCTCCTCATAAATATTTTACTGAAAAAACACCTTTCGAGGCTTGAACTGGCATGCAACCTAAAGTCACTCATTTCCACATGTTCGAATCTCAAGCATGGGCCCGAATTCCTACATAGAAGAGAAAGGCTTTGGAGCCTCAAAGTAAAGCATGCATGTTTGTTGGATATTCTGATAAAGTTAGGGTAAAAATTGATTGATATCAACATTGAAGAGAACTTTATTGAAAGGAATGTAAAGTTTGATGAAGATATTTTGCATGTATCAGTAGATGAATCTGTTACCAAGTTTCCCTCATCACTCATTGATGAGTATGAAGATGATACTTCATATCATAATTCTGAGGTAGGTGAGCCTTTTCCTGTGACACTTGTTGGACCACCAGCTGTCGAACATCGAGATCATACTTCCTCATGTAGTTCGGAAGATTCTCGGCCACCTTCAACACAAAAATGGTGTAGCATGAGTGATATCCTTGATGATCCTTCCTCTATACCTCAATTTTAGGAATATACACAAGCACTCTTAGCTATGGAGCCATGCATGCCCATGCATGCTTATATGATGCATGCATCTGATCCACAAACTTATGCAGAAGCAGTTGGGCATCCTGAATGGGAAGCAACAATGGATGAGGAATACAACTCTCTCATAGAGAAATAGACTTGGGATTTGGTAGTGAACCTTCCAATCGTAAACTTGTGAGGTGCAAGTGGGTTTACTAGACCAAGAAAGCAGCATATGGACAAGTTATTCGATAAAAGGCATGGTTGGTAGCAAAAGGTTTTCAACAGGTGCATGATGTTGAATATGATGAGACTTTTTCTCCAATGGAAAAAATGGATTCCATTCACCTAGTTCTCTCCATTGCAGCAACAAGAGGATGGGAGGTGAATCATATGGATGTGAAGAATTCATTTCTTCACAGTGATCTCGAGGAGGAAATCTACATGGAGCAACCACATGGATACATGCAAAATTCATCTTTGGTATGCAAACTAAAGACTCTCTATGGCCTCAAGCAAGCACCTTGAGCATGGTATGCAAAGATGGATTCCTATTTGTTATCTCAAACTTTTGTAGGTTGTAAATATGATTCCAATGTTTATTTTTTGAATAAAATTGACTCCTTGTTGATCAATACTCTATGTAGATGATCTTTTGATAACAGGTAGTTCATCTTCTGTCTTTGCTAAGATTAAAACCGCATTGAAAAAGTGGTTTTCTATGACAGATATGGGCTTTCTGAATTTCTTCCTTGGACTAAATATCAACCAGAGTGGTTATGGGATTACCATTTCTCAACCAAAGTATGCTAGAGATATTTTGGCACGATTTCACATTAGTGACTACAAGCCATCAACCACACCTTTCTTATGAGGGATAAAGATTGAGAATGGAAAAGAAACACCATTGGTTGATTGAACATTGTATCGTAAGCTTGTGGGAATTATTCTTTATCTCACTCACTCCCATCCTGATCTCTCATATTTTGTAGGAGAAGTTTCCAGATACATTCGGGAGCCAAATGAGTTACACTGGAAAGCTGCAAAGCCCATCCTTCAATATGTCCAGGGGAAAATCACCTATGGGATCCATTATGCAACATATTTTTCTTTGGATCTAATTGGGTTCACAAATTCAGATTGGGCTGGCGACCAAATTGATCGCAATTCCACCTCTGGTTATGTACTTAGTTTGGGATCCAGACCAATTTGTTGGTCAAGCAAGAAACAGACTACCATTTATTTATCATTAGCAGAGGACGAGCACATAGGAGTAGTCAATGCCACTATTCAGATCATTTGGTTACGGAATTTCCTATATGAACTTGCGATCAGTGTCCATCGTCCAAGTGTCATTTTGTGTGACAATCAAAGCACACTAAATCTTTGTAGAAATTTAGTGAAGCGGCAACAGACCAATCACATCAAAATCCACATGAAATTCATTAGAGAACTAATTCCTGATGTGATCATTGATCTTTAGTATTCTTTGAGTTCCGAGCAAACTGCTGATATCTTCACCAAGACTTCCACTGAACAGAAGTTTCTCGGGGTGAAGGACACAACTGCCTAGTAGTTTTCTCTCTACATTTTGCATTATATTTTGAGAGAGGGGGGGGGGTGAATTTATTGCCATATTATTTTCCCTCTTTCCTATTTTCATGCATTGTATATGGGTACCTAAAATCACCTTGTTGTCTGGACTCATTCATTTTGCATCACACTCACCTAAGTTATGCTTTGGGGGGGGAGGGGGTGGTTGGTGTACATCCACATATTTAGCCTTAATTAGCTTTAGTTCAACTCTAGTTATGTTAGGTCCATATATTACTAGTATAGTCCCTTATTTTTATTAGTGTAACCCCCTTATTGTTATTATTGTACCCTTGTAACCCCCATTTTGTTATTATTGTGCCCTTAAATTATTATTGTTAGGTCGGCTATGATTACATTGTGGCCCACTAGGATTACATTATGGCCACATGGACTAAAATATATAGAAAGGAGGTTTTGTAAATTGTATCATCCAATAATTGTTCATTTATGTAATGTATTGGAGGTTTCCCCCTCGAAGTGGCTTATTTCTAAGGCGTTGATATCTCTTTTCTTCTATTTTTGGAGTTGGTTACACAACATTTGGTATCAGAGCTTTGGATTCTAGGGTTTCGCTGCTCCAAACAATTCATCGTGGAATTTTCGCTATAAATTTTGTTCTAAGAAGTTTCAGAAGCTGAAATTTTTAGGGTGCGAAGCTGAAATCCCGAGGAAGATCGTCTAAAAATTTCAGAGCTTGGTTCGCACTATTTTCAGAGATATGATCTATGGAAGTTAGGTTTTTTTTCAGGCTCCTAAACAGGTCATCGTGGAATTTGCGCTATAAATATTTTTATACGAAGTCTCAGAAGCTTAAATTCATAGAGTGCGAAGCCAAAATCCTGAGGAACATTGTCAAAAAATTTCAGATCTTGGTTCGCAATATTTTTTGAGATATGATCTGTGGAAGGTAGTGCTTTTTCAGGCTCCTGAATTTCATCTCAAAGAGGTGATCGTGGGAAAATCTTCATAACTCTCTCTCTGAGCATCGGATTGGAGTGTCGTAAACATTATTTGCTATTAAATGAACTGTAGTTTCTTGGATATCAATTTCAGAGCCGAAGGACGAAATAGTGACGCGTGGCAAGTCGTACAAGTTCGTTGTACTGAACCAGTCCATAATTAGGTCATTGTGGGAGATTGGACCCAACTTTGTCTTGGAGAATCCAAATCAAGTAAGACCTGTGGCATTCAAAAGATAATTCAGAGGGCTACATCAGTACTAAAATTAAAATATTGAAGTGCTTCAATTACAAAGATAATCCAATTTCAATATCGAGCTCCTCAAAAGCAAGAAAAAGGTGTGTATTTTTTTTGCGAATTGAATAAGTCTTGTTTGAAGAATAAATTTGAATTGATTCCAAGGGAATATTGTAGAATAGATATCAGTATTGGGTTCTAAAATATGCCCCGTAAAAATAATTCAACACCCATTAAGCCTTCAGAAGGCTCTACTATGACTCATGAAGATGACGAACTGCAACATGATCTATCAAAATTACAAGAGCAAGTGCAACAAATTTCACTCTCGCAAAGAGCAACAAAAAATGAAATGGAAGTTTTGAAGAAAGGCGTGGAAGCAAAGATGGATGGCATGGAAGCTGGCATGGAAGCTATGATGGATGACATGAAAGACAACATGGAAAACATGAAGAATGATCTAAAAGCAGACATCGAAGGTTTGACAAATTTGATACAAGAAATGTTTCCTAATGGTGAAAAGATAGTAGAAGAACCTCATGATGAGAACAAAATAAATGTCAATCGTGATTTCATAAACTCTAATGTTGGCGGGAAGAACCACCATATTCAAAAAATGGATATGAGGAAGTTTGATGGAAAGGATCCTGTAACATGGATACTACAAATGGAGCAATATTTTGATCTCCATAATGTGCAAAACACACAAAAGGTACGCATTGCAACTTTACATTTAGAACAAAATACATTTGTATGGTATCGATGGCTTTGCTCCAGTAAAAAAATTGTCACTTGGTCAATTTTTACGGAAGAAATGATAGCACATTATGAGGATACAAAGAGCAACACCTTCTTTAGCCAATTGATAAATCTCAAACAAAAGGGTTTAGTGGGGCAGCACATTGAGGACTTCCAAAAATTGAACATAAGGGTAACTAATATTCCAGAGGAACACATGATCGATCTCTTCATAGGCACTCTAAAGGATAACATCCAACATGAATTTCATGTTTTGGAACTAGATTCATTGGAGAAGGCATTCAGGTTGGCAAGAAAAGTTGAATGTAAAATAATGGCGACAAGGAAGCCTACCACTCAATTCTATAAAGAAGGAAGTGTTGCTACGCCTAGATTTCCACAACCTACAAGGTTGACACCACAACAATTGGAAGAAAAAAGAGCAAAAGGGCTTTGCTATAGTTGTGATAAAAAATACACTAAAGGTCATAAGTGTGCTGAAAAGAAATTATTTTACATAGATTGTGAAGAAGAAGAAGAAAATGAAAAAGAAGAGGATATACACCAGGAACCAGCCATAGAAGAGGAAGAAATGAATCCGACCATATCATGTAATGCACTGGCTAGAATTACCACTCCTAAAACTCTCAAGATAGTAGGACAGATCAAGAAGAAAAGGGTAATAGTGTTGATTGATTCAGGTAGCACCCATAATTTTATTCATTGTAAGGTAGCCAAGGAATTAAATTGTTTCCTATACCCAGCACCAGAATGTCAAGTGATGGTTGCGAATGGAGGAACTATAAATTTCTCTAGAAAATGCCATAATATCAAGCTAACCATGGGGGAATATGTATTGACTATTCCAATGCTTTCCATTCCTATGGGAGGTGCTGATGTTGAACTAGGAGTACAATGGTTACAATCTTTAGGGACGGTAGATTTTAATTTTCAAGAAATTTTTTTTTCAGAAGGAAAGGAAGTTGAATTATGGGGTATTAAAGGGAAGCCGGGAAAGATAATAAGATCTAATGTCATGACAAAGCTTCTAAAGAAATAACAACGAGGCGTAATTTCACAATTATGCTCACTAGAAGTTTCAACATCAAAATCATCTATTTCTGCAGATCTCCAACAAGTCTTGGACAATCATTCCAAGGTGTTTGAAACTCCCAAAGGACTCCCACCTATTCGTGATCATGATCATGCTATTCATTTGATTCCAGGAAGTGTTCCTCCAAACATCAGGCCTTATAGATATCCTTACGTCCAAAAGAGCGAAATTGAACGTATGATTGCAGAAATGTTAGAGGCAGGTATAATTCAACCTAGTCAAAGTTCTTTCTTTGCTCCTGTAGTATTGGTACACAAGAAGGATGGATCATGGCAAATGTGTCTGGATTATAGGGAGCTCAATAAGCTCACCATTAAAGATAAATTTCCCATTCCTGTGATTGATGAATTATTGGATGAATTACATGGAGAAATTTATTTTACCAAGTTGGATCTTCGTTCAGGATATCATCAAATTAGAATGAAGACTGAAGATATTCCAAAAACGACATTTCGAACTCATGAGGGTCATTATGAATTTTTGGTCATGCCTTTTGGCCTTACCAATGCACCTTCTACATTTCAAGGGTTGATGAATTCCATTTCAAACCCTTCCTTAGAAAATTTGTGCTAGTATTTTTTGATGATATACTAATCTACAACAGGTCTTGGAAGGATCATGTTGAACATGTTGACGGGGTGCTCAAACTATTGCAGGAGAAACAATTATATGCAAAAAAATCCAAATGTTTCTTTGGAGTACAAGAGGTGGAATATCTGGGTCATATTGTGTCTCACGAGGGTGTTAAAGTAGACCCTAACAAAATTAAAGCCATTAAGGAATGGAAAGTCCCCACAACCATAAAGCAGTTGCGAGGATTTCTCGGGTTAACAGGGTATTATCACAAGTTTGTTAAGAATTATGGGAGAATAGCAGCACCTCTAACAACATTATTGAAGAAAGATGCATTTTCATGGACTCCTGAAGCAACTAAGGCCTTTGAACATCTTAAAGAGGTAATGTTCCTAGCACCGGTCTTAGCTACGCCAGACTTCACAAAAACCTTTATTGTGGAATGTGATGCCTCAGGAAATGGAATTGGTGCTGTTTTAATGCAGGAAGGAAGACCCATTGCTTTTGAAAGTCGTCCAATCAAAGGAATGTATTTACATAAACCTTTTTATGAGAAGGAAATGTTGGCAATACTGCATGCACTAAAGAAATGGATAACTTACCTAATGGGAAGACACTTCAAGGTAAAAACTGATCATGATAGTCTTAAACACTTTTTGGAACAAAGACTATCTTCAGAAGAGTAGCAAAAATGGGTCACAAAGATGTTGGGTTATGACTTTGAAATAATCTACAAAAAAGGAAAGCTTAATGTTGTTGCAGATACACTCTCAAGAAAGAATGAAGAGGTGGAAGCATTGCTTTGTGCCATTTCTATTATCCAACCAGATTGGATAACCAAAGCAAGAGCTGAATGGAAGAAGGACAAAGATGTATGGACACTCATTCAAAAGTTGCGGCAAGATCCTAGTACATCTGATACATTTAGTTGGAAAAATGATTCCTTATGGTACAAAGATCACTTATATCTTTGTAAGAATTCCCAACTAAAACAAAAGATTCTTTTGGAATTGCACACTTCTCCTTTAGGAGGACACTCAGGATTTTTAAAAACTTACCACGGGGTCAAGAATTTTTTTTTTTAGGATGGCCTTAAATATGATATTCAAAATTTTATGGCAGAATTTTTGGTTTTCCAGTAGAATAAAGTTGAGACAATTAAGACCCCGGGACTTCTACAACCTTTATCCATTCTAAGTCAACGTTGGGAGGAGATTTCAATGGATTTTATCATAGGTTTACCTAAGTCCAAAGGAAAGAGTGTCATCATGGTGGTAGTTGATAGACTTACCAAGTTTTCACACTTTTGTGCATTATCTCATCCATTTAAAGAAAGTACAATTGCTACTACATTTATGGACAGAATTCAAAAGCTACATGGAAGCCCAAGGGTTATTGTGAGCGACAGAGATCCCATTTTTACTGGAAATTTTTGGACAGAGTTATTTTCTTGTTTGAGTACTCAATTAGCTCATAGCTCATCTTATCATCCTCAATCTGATGGTCAAACTGAGATAGTAAATAAATGTTTGGAAGGATATCTTCGTTGTTTTGTATCTAATAAACAAACATAATGGGTCAAGTGGTTACCTCTTGCTGAATGGTGGTATAACACTTCCTTCCATACTGCAGCAAAAATGACCCCATTTATGGCACTTTATGGATATCATCCACCATCCATCACATCATCTTTAAGGGAAAATTCGAAGGTTCAAGCGGTGGAAGATCACATCGAGCATCAGCAAGAAGTTCTCCAACTCTTAAAGGATAACCTGAATTTGGCACAAAATCGAATGAAACAACGGGCATATCAACATCGCAGCGAGAGAAGTTTTGATGTAGGAGATTGGGTATTTTTACGGCTACAACCATACAAACAAATGTCCCTCAAGCAAGCTAAGAAGGATAATAAAGTATCACCAAAGTACTATGGTCCTTACAAGGTGTTGCAAAATATTGGTTCTATGGCATACAAATTGGAGCTTCCTGCTTCTTCGCGAGTACATCCAGTTTTCCATGTTTCATGCTTAAAGAAGGTTATAGGTGAAAATCTTCCAGTTCAAACAATATTGCCAGAACTTGATGAGGAAGGAAAAATCATATTGGAACATGAAGCGGTCACGGAAACAAGAACTCGACAGCTACGGAATCGATCAATTTCAGAGTATCTCATCAAGTGGAAGAACTTACCCACTGAAGATTCTACATGGGAGGATGAGAATTTTATACAGAAGCACCCAGAGCTACTCAAGCGTTGAGGACAACACTTTGTTGGAGGAGAGGGGCATGTTAGGTCCCTATATTACTAGTATAGTCCCTTATTGTTATTAGTGTAACACCCTTATTGTTATTATTGTACCCTTGTAACCCCCATTTTGTTATTATTGTGCCCTTAAATTATTATTGTTAGGTCGGCTAGGATTACATTGTGGCCCACTAGGATTACATTATGGCCACATGGAATCCTATATATAGAAAGGAGGTTTTGTAAATTGTATCATCCAAGAATTGTTCATTTATGTAATGTATTGGAGGTTGCCCCCTCAAAGTGGCTTATTTATAAGGCATTGATATCTCTTTTCTTCTATTTTTGGAGCTAGTTACACAACAAGTTATTGCATGTGATGTGGACTTGGCTTTAGCTAGTCAACTCGAGTGCTTACATGTGGTGTGCACTTGGCTTTAGTGAGTTAACTCTAGTGCTTGCATGTGGTGCATGTGCACATTAACAAAAGATAAAGCACACTTAACTTCAATTAACTTTAATTAGCCATAATTATTGCATGTATAAATAAGCTTAACTTAGTTGCTTTATGTATCGATTCTCAAACTAATATTTATGAATCAAATTCATTCTCAATTCCAATTTTTCTTTTTCAATTCTCACAATTTTGTAAAATTATTCTTCTTCAGCTAGATATGTATTTGTGCTCTAATAATTTTACATGGTATCAGAGCTTGGACCCAGGTTTGATTCCCCGAGCTATGTTTGAGGGGCGGTCATTAGAGGAAATTTCATCCTAAAAGTGGACTCCTAAGGAAAAATAATAAAATAATAGTTAAAATAATAAAATAAGAGCTATGAATTTTGTAGGGAAAAGAAACGCACTATTTTTTAATTGTATTTTAGCTTGTCTCCTTATAGGTTTACTCAAATTTAAAATGTAGACACTCATTGGATGCTGAATTAAATTATCCATCTAACAAGTACCCATTATGCATACTTTTGAGAAGACCCACATTGATAAAATCCATGATACATTAAAAAACGTGTTGAACACGCTTTTTTAATGTATCTTGAATTTTTATCAACGTGGGTATTCTCAAAAGTATGCATAATGGGTACTCGTTGGATGTGAAATTTAATTACGTATCTAATGAGTGTCTACACTTGAACTTTGAGTAAACCTATAAGGATATATTCCAAAAACACAATTTTAAAAAAAAGTTTCTTCTTTTCTCTCCAAAATTTTACATGTACCTCTTTTTAATTTTAAAGGATTTTGATTGGTTTACATATTATAACATGGAAATTACGTGAAATTTTCATGGGCACTTTTAGGCTAAAATTTCCTCTAATGGTTGGAGGAATCACCACACCTCTATGGAATCTGTAATTTCTGCCTCATTACCGGTTTGGAAAGTTTACCAAAACCCGTGGGTTTTGGTGTAACGACAAACCTCTTCACAGATACTACCACTTTTTTTGGGAAGTATGACATGGATTGAACAATAAAGTAGAGATAGTAGCATTATGGGGAGTATTAATTGCAGAAAAGTGGCTCAGACTTGAAAAGTTTAATGTGTTTGACGATGTGAAAGCCATTATTGATTGGGTGAAATACTACACAAACTTCTACCCACCGATATTAAACAACTGGATGAAGAGAATCTAAACACTGGTAAGCAATTTTCAGAGCATTCAATTCCATCATATCTATCGAGAACAAAACTGGATGACAGATCTATTGTCCAAGAGATGGATAAGAAAGGATTCATGTAAGTTCTTTTTCATTGAATTTGATAAGGGAAAATTGATTAATGTTGGTAGCATCAATTACTCTTAGGTGTAAAGATCAAGATTAGGGATTCTATACATAAAAACATAATTATAAATAAGGGGGTAATACTATTTGATGAACTAAAAGTAACAAGTAGGTGGGACCTGTTTTACTCAATTGTAATATGGGGAAATTCTTGAACAAATGTAAAAATATGTAATAGAAATATAATAAATTTTGGGTGATCATAGAAAGTAATGAACTGATACAGTCAGGAATTAAAATACAGACTATGTAATTTCTCTTTTTATTAATGAAAGATGAAGAGTTTTTTTTCTTAAAAAAAGTTTCTAACCTACTCATTGTGTGATGCATTGTCCAATCCACATGTCGGTCTGTCTAGGGTGTGCACACAACCAACATGCCCAAAACAAAACTTTGTTGGAGGAGCCTTTGCAGATCTCGCTAACAACATTGGTTTCTTAATGTCTCGTCACATTACTCTCTTAGAAGCACCCCTTCAAGTCCCATATCAATAGCTTGTAACACATAACTCATTTTTTTTGGAAGTGATATCTAGGAAGATTAAGACCCATAGCATGTTGATTCACCACCATCCAATTAATTCTGAGAGCTATTAACTTGCTCAACGTACCTTTTAGTCGATAGGACCACCACAAAAAAAGCTAGAGAAAAGGAAGAAGCATCTGAACCATCATAGGAAAAGGCAGAGTCAAAGTTTGGTGGTCGGTGTGTAGGGGAAGTTCGTTAGTCTTCTGCCCTTATCTAAGCTCTACCACATGAGATTCCTTGTGCGAAGAAGTTGATTGTGCAGGAGCATAGAGAAATCACATTTCTTTGCACTCTGCCATAATCAACTTCTTCAGACTTCAACAAAGCTCTAAACTCCCGCATTATACTGTGGATACAACTACAAAATTCTTTATCTAAAATTTTCTCCTTTTTAAAAATTATTTATATGCTTTTGTGCAATTATTTATATAATGCAAATAGATATACACTCTATATTGGATTTCACATAAGATTTTGACAAGGGAAGGCGCATTTGAGGTTCTTGATTACAGAATATATGAACCCTACAAGGACAAGATGATTCAGGTGCTCAAGATCATTGTTCACTGCACCAACAAACTGCCAAACCTGAGGCAATCCATGTGGGAAGTAGTCCAGATGCTCTTATAAGAAGCCAAGCCCCACAATATTGTCAAGTTGGTGCAGGGAAAGAATAATAATGATGACAAGCCAAATTATACTAAAGATTCATCCATCGCAGACATTCTTACTGCTGATTACAAGACAAAATCTGATTCCAAACCTCAATGTAAAGCATAATTAACTAATTTGAATTCACCACCCGTGAATTATGTCAAAATTTTATGTTTTGTGTGGAAGAAACAAAAGGAATAAAGAAAATCCTGACTCTACATAGAAGAATACCGAAGTCTGGACTATGCTATATGAAGTTTCTTATGAATTGAGATTATTTGTGTTGGTTCTTCAATGTGCCATTTTTTAAGCAGAGACAAGAGAATAATTTATGACACTGAGAGATCGCTCATATCATAGTGTGAGCATAAATAATAGGGTAATACCTATATGGGTAAGAGATTGCTCATATCACAGTATGAGCCTAAATAATAGGGTAATGCCTATATGGATAAGCAAGTGCATAAGTTATGAGATCAATGAATTGTCAGGAACTAATAAATACCAAAAATAAAACACTTTTCATTAGCATAATTATGTCACATCAAAGTTTTCTAAGGCAATTGATAATTATAAATAAAATTTCTAAAAAAGTAGAAAATTATTTTTAGAAATATTCAACATTTTCTTGAAACTTTAGTTAAAATTGCAAAAAAAATAAAATAATGCAAAATCAATACATTTTGATTGGGAGGCAAATGCCAAATATTATACTTTAGAAACTATTAGTTAAAATTAAAATAAAATAAAATAATGCAAAGTCAATACATTTGATTGGGAGGCAAATGCCAAATACTATACTCCAGGGACTAATAATCTTGTCTCTTTTATTATTAAATTCAGGGACTAATAATCTTGTCTCTTTCATTAATAAAATCTGCCTGGATTATTTAATAATCTTGCCTCTTTCATTAATAAAATTTGCCTTGATTATTTATTTTATTACTTCAAAAAGATATTAATGTGTGTTTTTATATATATGATTTTGTGTTATTTAATAATTTAATAATAAAAACAAAATAGTTACTAAATATTTGAATAATAATTATTGATTAAAATTGTCTATTTTTATATGGAAATTCTTTCATTAATAAAATTTGCATTGATTATTTATTTTATTACTTCAAAAATATAATAATTATTATTTAATAATAAAAACAAAATAGTTACTAAATATTTGAATAATAATTATTGATTAAAATTGTCTATTTTTATATGGAAATGGAAAGGAACTTTATATTGTAATTGGTTTTCTTTTATAAAAAAAATTTTGAATTTTTTTAAAAATATTATAAAATTTTTTAAATTTATTAAAAGTTATTATATTAAAATAAAATTTCTTAAAATTAAAAATATTTTAATTTTTTTAAATTCAAAAATATTATTTTTACCAAAAAGACAAATTTTCTGAGGTTTATTTTATTATTTTCAAACATAAAAATAATTTAATTTATAAAATATAGATTTGAAAAAAAATGTGAAAAACTAATTATCGTATAAAAAGAAATCTGTGTTATAATTATGAAGTGACGAATGAGAAATAAAAAATTATTTAAAAAATAAAAAAACTATTTAAAAAATAAAAATTAAAAAAAAAACCTTATACAACCAAGTGTCCACAAAATTAATTATTCAAGTTGATATGATGTGGCACAGATTAAATAAAAAAACATACGAACTTGGTTTCATTAATTTCTTTTATGTCATCACGTGGCAATGCTGCTCACACTTGACTCCATGTTTATTAACATTTTCAAGAAAATTGAGGGTTGACGCTGATGTGGAACACCATGATCTTTTCCATTCAACCGGATGCTGTTAATAATCCTGAAGTCTTATACGACAAAAGGTTTTATAATCTTGAAGAGTGACACCACAAAATTTCCAAACACCCTCGGCTTTTGTTTTTAGTGTGATTCTTAAAAGTAATCACATTAATTTCAAAAACAATGAAGTATTTAATTTTAATTTTAAGGAATATTTTTAAAATCATATTACATAAATTAGAATGCAGTTGTGCTTCGATTCACAAATAAAGACCATAATCAATTTATAATTATTAGTTTTGTTTCAATCATAAATTAGACGTTGGGCTTTTATTCGCAACTAACAATAATAATTACGTCGGAGGCGTTTTCTTTATGAGATTAGGTGGGCAAACACTGTTCACCCCACCCAATCACAGAGCTTCCTCATTGTCCTTTTACCTAATTAACATATGGTGACAGAGTATTGGATTGAGTGAGTTAAAGTCAATTCGTCCTGCAGTCCTCGATTTCTCCATCGTCCGGCACTGTGGACTTCCGCGCGCAGAGCTGGGTCGCCACATCGAAAACCTGAATCTTGCTGAGTCTTGACAAAACCCTTCGAAGTTGAACGCTTTCATGTCTTCGCCCGAAATATTTGTCAACAAGCCCTCACTATGTGTTATGTCAAACCTTAATAGCGGCCACACATTCCATTATCAGAAAGAAAAATCATACATTGTGTTTCACCAAATGAAAAAATACAAGAGAAATCAACATTACCTTCCTTGAAAGAAAATGTAAGGTTCATACAACTCTGCTAAATACATGGCGAAGTTTTAATTTCGGAACATACGAGTGTAATGTGCTCTGAAGATGTTACAGAAGACACTATCCACTAAACCAAGCACTTGTTCAACATCACCAATCCAAGCAATTTTAAGTGCAGTGACAGAAATAGCTAGGTGGTCTACAACTAATAAGTTAGATCGCATCATGTTTATTCATCTATTTCATTACAATAATCTTATTTTTTGTAAATCTTTGTCGTGAAGAAGAAGTGTGGAGCAGATTCTTCACTGTAGTGGTGCTTTGTAACGTGTACATTGTATACATGTAACCATGAAAGCTCTACATACTCTCCAGAAAGAGAGGCGGTTTTACATGAACTATGTTTCCATCTTTACCCACACACGAGTGCCCTGAAAAATAATTATAAGCGGCGTCCGTTGCAACAGAGGAACGCAACGGATTTCCAATAGATGATGCTGAGTGATAAATAAAGAGGCCATTCCTGGGAAGCATGATGCCAAGTGATAAACAAAGAGGCCATGTCGAGTGATATACTCTTCTGCTTGAAGGGTTCCCGCACGACTCCGTCATTGATGAATTCAACGCCATAGCTCCCTAGCAGTTACACGCCGAGATGGATTGGCAGGAATGAAATCTGCGATAATGGCACCTCCACACATCGTTTTGCTTCCAAAACAGTGGTTGCTGCTTTCAAACCAGTTGCTGCTACCCTCCGCAAAACTCGAAAACTGTGACTTTTCAGGAAAAATATCGTGGAAAAACCACCACCCAAAATCAAACTATCGACTCTTAGACCACCCTCTTAACTAAAATCTGGTGAGTTCTTCCATCATATCCAAATGCATGGACTGGAGGATCCAATATCACCTTTCTGATTTTAGAAGAATTTGGATCTTCTAAACTGATCTTTGTAACAATGTTGTTGACGTTCACACTGTATATCCATCCCTCTGCCGAAGGTGCGAGCCGACGACAAAGTGAAATGAGAAGATCCTGTGAATTATAAATGTAAGAATTCTTAAACGTTGGGTCGGCTGCGAGTGGGTGGTCTTCAAGTGTCACTAAAATGTCACCTTGAAGACAAACATGAATTGATCCTCATTTTGTGTAGCAGATAAAGTGGGACCTTTAATGCAAATAGTAGGGTTCACTAGCTGCGCGAATATTTGTATTTATTCTCGTTATTGAAACAAGGTTTTCACAACTTATCTCCACCACTTCCATCTCCAACTGAAATTGTTGCACAAGTAGTGTATTATTGCCACATAACGTAACAAATTTTGCGAACACTCGACTAAGACTAAGGTGAGGGAGAAAAACTTGAGTTTGGAATATAATCTCAATGGAATTCCTAAGGTCCCATTTTTTCTGAAAGAAAGTTCAACATACATCGCCATATCCATACTTCCCAGAGTTAGGTTTTTAAGACGTAAACGGATCATGGCACCTAGATCAGTTAGTATTCTGAACAATAACCTGTACTCCTTTAATTCATTTGGGGAATTTTGAGGTCTAAAATGGACCTCCTAAGGAAAATGTACAATCAAAATTCACTTTATGAGAACCAATCACATTTTAGGGGATGACATCATCTCTAATGGTTGAGGTGGTATTGCTTGAGTTAAAGATACTTACTTGTCACATTTTAAATGGTAGATAAAAAATCATGGTTAACCATGGTAGTGCTCTAAGTACTTTTAAAGTCATAAAGTAAAATACTCATAATAAATGTCATTTCACACTTTTTGAATAAAATATTATTTTTGTCATTTTATATTTTTTGAAAGAAACAATGCATATCCCTATACAATCTTCATGTATTTACACACTTTTCAATAAATATTATATTTGTATATTTTCAAATATTTATTTATAAATCAAATCAATTCATTATGTAATATAAAATTCATACATAAAAAAATATATTATATTAGATTATTTTTACATAGTATAATAATTACATGTTATTATATAATTTAAATAATATAAATTTTAATTAATAGTATATTCTATAATTAAGAATTTAAGAATTTATATTTATATTTTATTTTATGTTATTTAAGTACAAAGGAAAATCTCATTCTTATTTATAATCACATCAATACAATTTTTTTATTAATTTTATTTTTGTACAACATTTGAATTGAATTTAACCATGGTTACATAGATTTTGGTGCAAAATGTGAATTGTAAATTCATAAATATTATTTTATTGGTTTAGCTATTATTTTATTATTTTCTTAGGAGGCCAATTTTAGACCTCAAAATTCCCCTAATTTTTTTGGACAATGTCCCCGTAAATCCTAATGTGGGAAAACTGGTGCAACAATTGAGGGTTTGTATATTATGCAGTAGTTTTCTGAATACAAATCTTTGGATGCCCAAACTGGAAATCCGATACAGAGAATAAAATTCGGGCTTTGGATGGCTTGCCCCATGTTGCCTCAGCGTTGCCACTGCATCACAGCCTAAAGGAACTACATCACCCTTCCAGTTGATCATTCGCTGACTAGAAACTTGAATCTTCGTCCCTCCCATATAACACCTCCACTCTCGGCACTAGATCTCGACTATTCCCCTACAAATTTGTGGATCTACTCAGAGGCTCTGCACTGCCCAACATGGCCTCTCTGAACCTCTCGATTCCTCCTCTACAATATATTCACTAAATCAGGAAAAAATTCCTCTGTACAACTATCCTTTCCCCTCACTGCAAGAAATCTTCTCAATCTCCCTCCGGCAATTGTTGTACTGCTCTCTTGAGAATTCGATCTCTATATCTCTCACTCGATGTATTATACAAATGTCCATCGAGCTCCCTCTTATAATATCTCGTTGACATATCGATGACCAAGATTAAAACCTAATCAAAGGCTAAGATTAGCTTGGACTCGATCCTCGTCTTCATCTAGAATATTCACACCTGATATAATTAATACCTTTTAATTATTTCCTTTTCCTAAGTTTAGACTTAAGAATCCATTAAAAATAATTATTTATTTTAGTTCAATCCTCTGCAGGTGGAATTTACCAAAATTATTTTCCCATATCGAAGAATGTATGTGTCTTAGCCCCTCTATAAAATATCAAGGCTAGATCACATCCGATTCTACAAAAATAAACACTCTATCATAGCGAGGAATGTGCTCTAGAAATGAAATCTCCTGAAGCATCACTCTGATCCCATACCATCTCCTGTTGCACTGCATTTGTGCTATTATTGACCCTGTATACTGCTACCAACTACTGCATTTGCATTGAAACTTTGTTGCTGCTGCCAATGCAACATCCACGATGGTCTCTCATCTGTTGTTGTTGTAACTCAGAGATTTCCATCATACTAAATCAACTATGTTTAGTTTGATGCATCATGCCGCTGAGTCCTGACTAATGTTGATCATTGTGTTTCCACTGAAGCCACTGTGTTGTTGCTAACTATGCACTGTGCCAATTGTAGTGTTGCCAAATGTGCATTGTGCTACTCATTCTCACGCTAACGGCCACTGCATTTGTCACTTTGGTATCTGACTGCACCATATGTCACTGGTCCATACTACTATTGTTGTTATGGGATCCTGTAGCAAGATGATGATCCAAGAGGTAGACTCCTCAAGGATCCTTCCCATCTTGTAGCACTCTGGGATCCAAAACCAAATCACCCCACCTCTCCCCTGGAGGTATATGGGAAATCATGCAAACTCCTCCTCCAATATATAGGATAACCTATCTATCTCAGCAGAGGCAGCCTGCTGATCTTGCTTTTCTTCTTTGTCCTTCTTCCAAAGAGGACATTGTGAATTAAAGTGGCCCATATCACCACATTAGAAGCACTTGATCTTTGAAATATCCTTCTTTCCCCTGTGTTGTTTTTGTTGCCCCTTTGATGTGAGGGTTTCATTCCCCTCTTCCTTCTCGATATTCACCCCACTACTACTTTTGGCACTTATGGTGCTATTCACCAAATCATGCCTCATATCCTCTTGTTGTAGATCATCCCAAACTCTCTCCCAATCATGCAACTTATCTCTTCCTAGGATACTCTGAACAAAGACTTTTCACTCCTCAGAAACAATGTTAAGGGCCAGCCGTACAAAATTAGTAGCCTGAGGCACTGATCCCACAACAGCCAGATGATCTCAGGAATCCTGAAGTATTGTTGGGAAGGAATATATACGCTCCCCCTTCTGCATCTTGGTCAGCCTTAACTTCTCCTCCAAGTACATATTTCACTGCTCGGAAGATCCTTGATATAGTGTGGCCAATGCATCCCACATTTCTTTGGTTGTGTCCTTGCCTGCAATGTGAGAAACTACATGATCCCTCACTCTTTCGAGGATAATTATCTTGGCCTTTTCTGTTTCCTTCTTGTAGGAATTTAGCCGATCTGCATCCATGGGTATAGCTACCACTGAACTAACATACATCTTGAGATTATACTCATCTAGAAGGCAGGTGATCCTAGCCTTCCAGATCACATAGTTGGATGCACCATCCAACCGATCTTGATCCCTCAACCCATAATGTCGAACTATCTCCTCTCTCCTCTACGCTATTGCTGACTAGCTATATGCACTCCCTGTTGGAGTAAGTAGATCTTCTCTCGGCTACTGTAGCTCTACAACGAGAAATCAAATTCCTTGGCTAGGAATTCTATGAGGAAGAAATTCCCTCAGTATGTGGTCTTTCCTTTTCTGACGCTTTTCTGTCCCAAAAAACTGCTTCAGAAAACTGCATCCCAGCTGAAAATCTACTCTACGTTGATGTTGTTGCGTTGATCTCTCTACCTCTAGCAAATATCGTTCCATAAAATCTTCTTCTCTGTTGACTCACTTAGAGAAAGAATTTTCCACGAAATGTTTCCCTCCTAGATATATACTACGTAGCCACTTTGGGGTTTCAATCTGCTACCAATGCAATGTTTTCAAAATCTTTCTTCTGCTTTTGCGTTGGGCTCATATTGCTTCACCTGCGCTCTGAAACCATGTGAAAATTCCTAAATCGGAATCCCTATTGCATCAACTAACTAAATTTCTCCTACTTGTTAATTAATGAACAAGTTATTTACATTGTTACACAACAAATATCGAAATAAAATATAATGTAGCCTTCACAACATAAAATACCTCTGAAACAAAATACTACGTAGGAAAGAAATAAACACACACAATGAACATCTTTGTTTTTGGACAATGTCCCTGGAAAAACCCAATGCAGGAAAACAGGTGCAGCATTTGAGGGATTGTATATTATGTAGTAGTTTTATGAATACAAATATTTGGATGCCCAAACTGGCAATCTGATACAGAGAATAAACTGGCAAAGAGGTAGTGAGAAATTATCTCACATTATCACTGGATGGATTTCCCCACGCAGTCGCTGGTTTTCCACAGCATCACAACCTCCAAGAATTTTGTTACCCTTCCAGCTAATCGTTCGCTGACTAGAAACTTGAATCTCTGACCCTCCGATCTCACACCTAGGCTACTAGCACTAGATCGTGATTGTTCCGCAACAAATCTACAGATATCCTCAGAGGCTCTGCGCTGCCTCAACGTAGCTCTACATTGCCCAATGTGGCACTGTGAAACCTCTCTGAACCTCTTGATTCCTCCTCTACAATGTATTCATTGGATCAAGAAAAACTTCCCCTAGCCAACTATCTATGCCCCTCACTGCAAGAAATATTCTTGATCTCTCTATGGCAACCATTGTGCTACTCTCCTGAGAATTCGATCTCTAGATCTCTCACTCGATGTATTCTACAATTGTCCATCGAGCTCCTTCTTATAATCTCTCATTGACCTATCAACGACCAATATTAAAATATAATCAAAGGCTAAGATTATTTTGGACTCGATCCTCATCTTCATTTGGAAGATTCACACCTGATCTAGTTAATACCTTTTAATTATTTCCTTTTCCTAAGTTTAGACTTAGGAATCTATTAAAAATAATTAATTATTTTAATTAAATCCTCTCTGGGTGGAGTTTCCCAAAATGATTTCTGGGTATTGTAGAATGCATGTATCTTATCCCCTCTACAAAATCTTGAGGCTAGAGCACATCTCGTACTACAAAAATCAACATCTATGACCCCCATTATCCTTAATAACCCTTTCCCTTCCTAGCAGAAACAACAACAACACTTGCTGTGAACCCAACACCAACCCCACTAGGGGTAAATGGTGATTCTCATCCCCTTCCTTTAGGAGAATGATTTTCAAAAATCTATGCTTTTAAGGCAATCGATTTACAAATTAAAACCAAGAATTATGAGACTCTTGACCCTGACTCTCTAAATGCCTCATCAAGATCCACCTTGCCTCCTCCTAATGATTTACATATCAAAAGACATGTTTTCGACCCTATGATTTCCCCCCAAAGGGACACTTCATCGTACTATGCACAATAATCTACTCTCATTGCACAAAACTATATTATTGTTGAAGACCTTGTGCAAGTGCCTTGTTCCATGTCCTCTCTCGAAGTGTTACAAAGTTTTCCTATACAATGGAAAGATTTGATTATAACCATAGGGGGAGTTGACCCTCAGGATTCTATTTTAGTTTTTCTTGAAATGGAGAAAATCACACCTTGACTTTCCCATCAAATTTCACTCCAAGTATAGGTTCATGTGAATGATAAAGTTGTCCACTCTGCCATCATTCATGAAGGTGCTTCAACTTGTGTGATGGATAGTTCATGTTGACTCGCCCTAGGTTCACCCACATTATCCTCACTGTCAATTTCTTTGAAATTTTTTGATAGACATACCTTCACTTCCAAAGGATATCTGGTTGGCTTCCCCATCACTCTTAAGGGAACAATTGTATCTGTTGTTATTGAAGTTGTCGATCTCTCACTTGACTACAATCTTCTTCTTGGACCTAGTTGGACTTATGAAATGCGAGCTATTGTCTCATCATTCTATAGGTTTATCACTTTCCCTCATTAAGGGAATATTGTCACTTTATATCATTTTTCCTTCTACATCCCCGAGTTTCAACCCTTACTAGCCAGCAATGTTCCTCTAGTGGGTGCCTCTCCTAACATGTTTTTCATCATTAATATAGATCTGTTGAAGGCCTCCTTGATTTCAGGGTGTTTCCAACTTTCTCTGCCCAATGTTCCTCTGACTATTTCAATGGTCTCAATTTTATTTGATGGCGCTAACAATCCTTGGTTCCTCTTAGCCCCTTCTACCATTGATTCTTTTAGGGACTATATTCCCTTATCGCTTGCCGAGTTAGCTTATCAAGCTATCCAGATGGCCATTAAGTCTATGTATTCCTTGGTTCAGACCAATGGTACCACCACCTCTCTCGTCGCACCTCCCTCTATTTGAATTCCTTGATGATTTCTTTCCTTTTGATGAGGATATTATCGAATTCATGTCTTTATACAAGGTGCCTTGGGATGAGTTTCATCAGTGTGCCTCAATTTCTCTCTAGACTGAACCAGGCACTTATCCTTTACAAACCCTATCTATTGATCATGATGAGATTTCATTTTTCCTTTTTACAACCATTCAAGAGATCGATGTGGAAGGAAACTTAGGGAAATTTTCGAAAACCATGCTTATCGTCATCTCAATCAAGACAGGTTACATGGAAAACATACATATTGGATCAAACTACACTCTCGAGGAGACTGCTAGCTTCACCTTTCTCTTCAAAGAGTTATGTGATGTTTTTGTTTGGTCTTATAAGGAAATTCCAGACATAGATACTTCTATCATCAAGCATGATATCAAGACATATGTTGGAGCCGAGCCCATTGTTAGCGCTCAAATCTACCTCAGGCTGAAATGAGGTAAAACTCAAGGCTACATCAAACCATGCTTAGCCTCGTAGCTAGCCCTACGAGGGCAGGAGAGGGCTCTCTCCGTCAATCTCGATAAAATGAGAAATAGGGTGCGAGATGACTTTAAAAGGGAACTGATTTTAGGCTAGTAAAGAGATAGGTATGTTTGATTTTTGATTTTTGGGTTTTCGCTGGAGAAATGGGAAAACAAATTTTGGGTCCGGGGATAAGGTCAGACCTTTGCAGATTTCGAGTTGGGGTGAGGTAGGTGATTGTCTTGATGCTTTTGATTGGATATACGGACAGATTAGACCGACGAGGAGCTGAAGAGGGCAAAGAAGAACTTGTATCCTCTTCAAACAGTCAAAAACATATAGAACTAAATGAATTCAAAGGCAGAGCACGGTAAACGATGGATTCAACCTCATCTACTCATTCAATTTAGTTCAGAAGCATATGAAAGGAATGGAATACATTAAAAATGAAAAACTTATAGTAAACAGAGAGAAAACACCATCAAGAACAAAACACCACAAGGATCCCAACAAGTGCCGCAAAATCTCTGATCTTTCCTTAGCCAAAATATGAAAAAATATGTACAATAGTGCCAAAAGTCTCCCAAGAGTCCAACCTCTCCAACCTCTGAAAATGATTGAGAAATTACATCATATAGACCATCCTAACCCCTTCCCACACCTCTAGGGGTCGAATTCCTCCTTCTAGGAGCAGTTCCAACTAATTCTAAACAAGGAACTAGAATCTAGGCAGCTAACAACTTGCCTCTAAAAGAGTGGAAACTGATTCATTTACATGATTTTCACTTTTTTGAGAGTGAATCTTCTAGAATAGGTAAAAATGAGCCAAAGTTACATGCCAACCATCAATTTACATCATGAAAACCCAAAAATTTCATCCACAAGCAAAACTGGTCCAAACTGGCCGAAAATCTGAGCTGGAAGTTGAAAATTCAGCCAAAAATTTAAGCGGGTCGCATGCCTGAAACAAGTGGGTCGCATGACTTTCATCCCGATTTTGAAGTACTTCCCGGCATCCAAATTGAGCTCATGATAGCTCGTTGGACAGCCCTAGATGTTGGCTATCCAAACCAAGTGGAATTTGCCAATTTGGAGCTCATTTGACCCTCCAAAACCTCTTTCTCCCAGAAGTACTTCCTGCTGGTGCAAAAGGTGGCAGCAAGGTGGTTTTCATAGTGTTTTTGAGCTTTTTGACCATCCAGAACCTGATGAAATGCTTCGGTAATGCTTGAGGATGCATAACTTACCATGAAAAATCAAAAAATGAAAAAATTCCTTGAGAAAGTGTCCCAAAAAGAGTAGCATATGGGTGCGAGACCCACTTAGCCCAGCTTTGTTTTTGAGACCAAAATTTCAAAATGATAAAAATTTCTCAATTTGCTCAAATTCAGAGTGAAGACCACATCCATCATGTATCTCGCCCATCCAATGAAGCCTCGGCCAAAATCCGAAGTGGATTAGGCCTTTTATGAATTTTAGTGCTTCGCTCAACCTCCTCTTCGAGAATCCTCATTCTCGCTTTGCGAACATGCATGCGAGCCCAATAATGATGTTTTCATGTGACGAAGCATGTCTTTGTCTCTATCATTATCTTGTGAATGTACCTACGATGAAGAAGGCGAGACCCCTTCCACATCCGTGGAGATAGTACTCGCGGCTATTTGAAATGTGTTTATCAGTTTGCATGTGCTTGGTTGTTTACAGAAAATGGCTTGATTTGGTGTTTTGTTTCAATGCCCAAATGTGTCACATATGTAATACAGTGCTATGGGAAAAACCACAGTGATAAAGTACTGTCAAGTGTGGGGACAACCACTATTTGAGGGGTTTAGGGATATGGTCAATTTGCAAGTGATATGGGAAAATAGTGATAGTGAGGATTTTTGGGAATGGGAATAGGTGAAATAACAAAATGTAAATGAAATCTAAGGCATAATATTTGAATATTGTGGCCATCAAAATTTTGTCAATGGAGGGAAGGGATAACAGGTGATAGATTTAGGGTTTTACCACATGGGAACAAAGGAAATGAAGGATGTGAAATAGTGGCATAAAAATGGGACTGTGGTATAATAACAGTGATCTCAGCAGTGAGGGAAATAATATAATGACAGTAGTGATAAAGCATACACAACAATGGCATAAGAGTGTTTTGATAAATGTAGGTTTTGACACCAATTTCAAATGACCAACATCACTTCTCAAACCCTATGGAGCGAATTTTGAAATGAATATAGGGTTTATAGATTCTTCTCCCAACATGGCCTCTTTCCCAACATCAATAATATCATAATCATGCTAAAAATCCATTGAACAATGATTAAAACCTATTTGGAAGCTTTTGGAGTCGATTAGAATCGAATCTGGGCACAAAAAATGAATTTTCTGGGTGTTGATTTAAGTGAGTCGCATACTGGTTTAAGTGGGTCGCACCCGTTCAATTTTACACAGGCTGAAACGCTCAAGTGGGTCGCACCCCTCAAGTGGGTCTCACCCGTTTCAAGTGGGTCGCATGCCTCTTGCCACATAGTGCATTTTGCAGGAAGCTTTTGGAGGCCTTCCCGGTGTCCAAATTGAGTGTGTGATAGCTCGTTGGAAATATATTGGAGTCTACTTTCCAACACAAGTGGAATTATGCAATTTGGATTTGATTTACCCTGTCAAAAATCAAATCTCCCAACACTAGTCAAAATGAGCAGAATGAGGCTGCCTCAAGGCAGAGCGCTGTTGCAGTCAACTTTTGAAGGTCTTCCTCAACTCCAAATTGAGCTCATGATAGCTCATTGGAAAGGTATTTCTGCCTAGTTATCCTTTGATGCATCAAGAAAGTCATTTAGCCAACCATGCTAGGAGAAATATTGATTTTCCCAAGGTCACTTCAGAGGTGCATTCAATTCTCCTGAGGCAACGGTATTTTTGATATTTCTCTAAAACCATGATACCTGTGTAAAAAGTGAAGGATTTTTTTCTTCCTTGGCATGTTTTGGACAAAAACCTCTCTTAGTTTCCCAAATTTCATCTTTGATTGCTCTGAAACATCTTTTGAGTGAAACCGATCCCGATGTGTGGAACAAGGGATTTTGTCGAAATGAAGCGAAATGAAGGGGATAGGGGGCTTCTAAATTCTTGGGGAAATTTTGGGAAGTAGGGAGGGATGTTAGGAAACAGGGGAAAGTGGAATCACAGAGATTGAGTGAGGGGAAGGGGTCCAAAAGGGCAAAACACAGGCCTAGCCTAGAAAATTGCCAAGTTGTGGCAAGAAACTAGGGTTTGTGCAAAAATGAGGAATTTGGGGGATCTCAGTGATGGAAAGTGTTTAATAAGGTATATTAAGGATAGGGGAAGGTGTGTGAACATCAGGATACAAGTTTTTCCGATGATTTCACCGTCCAAGAGAAGTTACCTCCAAAACCCTAGAAGAGGGAAATGGACCTTACCAAGGCACAACTGAAGCATGAACAAGATGTAAAATGACCCAATGGAACTTGACATGATGATGAAAACCCTCTGAATGATGGTACACTCAGCTGAATGGTGACATGGACCGACATTTGGACAACTTTGAAAAGAGTGAAAACAAACCCTAGACCTAATGCCTAGTGAGCAAATTTTGCTTGAAGACTCTTTGAAATGACAAAATTTGACCTTGACACCTTAAAATCACTTTGTAAGAGCATGTTTGATCACTGAAGGAAGGCTGCAAAAGCTGAATCTAACATTGGCTCCAATGGGGATGGTAGCTCCTTGGAGGTGCCAAGAACGGCAGATCTTTGGGAGAGCAGACCAGTGCCTTATCCATTGGGCCATGGAATCAAAAACTCAAACTGAAATGCATGACTGAAAACTGATGACTTGATGACACAAACTGACTCTCACTCAACTAAAAACTGACTCGATACTTAAACACAACTGACAAACTAGAAAAGATGCTCAAAGTAGAGCTTATTCATCAACCTACTCTAATTGTACTTTTCACCACCCGATCAAGTGAAATGGAACAGCCAATGCAACCATGTAAGCATCCTGGCTGTTGTTTGATTTCTTCCCACATGCTTACTGATGCGCAGGAAAAGGAAAGAATCGAAAGGCAACTCCCATGGAAATTTGAACTCAAGCTGACTGCTGATAAACTTGCAAAGCATGAATTGACTAGAGGACTTCAAGAATACTGCAAAAGGATCTTCATACACATAGCTACTGATTTCCATTAACACATCACTGCTCTGATTCAGATAATCTCCATACCTTGATCTTAAACTTTTCCTCACATCTGCGGTGCTTTTCTTTGGTGATTGCAGCAAGCTGTCAAAAGGATCCTGAAATTCATGAAAAATCAAACTTTGCTGCTGATTCCAAACTGAACAAAAGTCTCCTTCATCAATCTCCTCATATGTATGGAAATCTTGACATGTGCTATGCAATGAAAAATCTGTTAGACAAGACAATGAAGGCAACTTTTGAATAAGATTATCATCAACATTCTTTTCGGGCACATGGTTAGCTAATGGAGCAGAATTTTTATAACAAAAATCATCCAACACACGAGCAATAGGATCATCAAAAACTTGAGAAGACTGCTGCACTGTATCCCTTGAAACTGTATGACATCCTACTGGTTGTTCCTCTTTTCCTTGAGACATATTACGAATATTCTGCCTTATAAACTGAAATGATTCGAAACAAAAGGGTATAGAATTTTCCTGCATCATCAAATCATGTATTTCATCTTCCACACCTTCATCTGTAATCTGACCTTCAATTGCATTTGGTGGCTGCAAATCTGATGCTACAGGCTGCTCAAGAATTTCGTTATCTGTCTCATCCTCAACATTAACACTGAGAGATTGCTGATTTCTTATAGGCTGCTCATTTGAAGATTTACTATGCAATTTACCCTTCAAAAACTGAAATGATTCAAAACAAAATGGTACGGAGTCACCTTGTATCATTTGATCACATGTACGAGCTTCCATGTCCTCATCTGCAACTTGACAATCAATGGCACTCGGGGATTGCAAATCTGAATATGAGAAATCTTGAACAAGGTTTTCATTACCCTCAAGATGGTCCAGATCAAGGCTTGTTGACATTTGATTTCTGATTGCATGGTAGTTGTCTCTGATGAACTGAAATGAATCAAAACAAAAAGGCAAAGATCCTTCACTTACTTCAAAATTTGCTGCACTTTCCTCATCATTGCCATAGCTGATATGCATCGGTTGATCACTGTACTCGAGCTGCTGAAAGTGAAATTCCTCCTCACACAAGCTAGCTGCTGATTCGTCTGCAAGATTAGCTTCTTTTTGGACAACATAATCATCATCATACTGATCAAACTGAGGCAATTCATCATCAAACATACACATCATATCAACAGCTCTCTCTTCTTTACAATGATCTATAAAACAATCACTATGACAACTGGGATCAGAAACAAAATGTTTTGGATCAGCAACTTGTTCTTGAATGTCATTTTCATTTTTTGCAGTCATTTTCCGCACCATCTCTTCTACTGCATTTACAAAAAGATCAAGCTTGTCCTCTGAAGGTGTCGATTTCTCCGGATCTATGTTTTTCATCTCTTCTTCCTTCAACCTTGCCCTCAAGATCAGCAAATGAGCCTCTACATTTACTGCCTTGTTCTACATTTCGTGAAGTGTTGCAATATTCTTTTCTCTCAGCTGAAACTCCATTTCCGGATCAAAGGCACCCGGGTAGTGCAAGAGAGAAGATCTAGGAGAAGTTCTTATATCAGCTGGCATCGAAAAATATACTTGATTAAATCTAGCAGAAAATTGTTGTACTGTCTCCCCTGGCAATCTTTTCAGCTGGTTATACTCCTCTATAATCAACAAAAAATTATGTCCGATCATCCACCTGTCAAGGAAAACTTTGACAAACTGCTGAAAATTTGTGATGCTCGCATCAGGCAGGGCTTTGAACCAACTCTTCACTTGGCCTTGCAAAGAAAGAGCAAAAAGTCTGATACTAACATCTTCATCATCAACTTCAAAAAGATCTAGAAAAGTCTCAACATTCTGCACATGTTGCTCAGCATTGACATTGTTACATTCACCGTCAAATCTTGGTAGATATAGATCATAATTTGCAGGAAAAGCATGAAGAACAGAAGGTAAAACAAGAGGTTTGTACCGATCTGGAATTTTACAAGGTGTAGGGGCATGTACAAGAGCTGTGGGATCAATTTTGTTTTCTAGCTCATCACTCTGAAGAAAGTCATCATAATATGTGGGAAAAGTAAGGAGGCAAGGATCAAAGGGAAACTTAGTATTTACACTCTTTGAATAGGTCGAGAGAAGATTTTGATGACCTTTCTCATACAACAAACTTTGAAAAACTTTCAGGATAGCTTCAAGACCAGCAAAGAAGTAATTTACAAGAAAGTAGATTAGATCATGAATACCATTCCACTTTAGATACCTGAACTTTGTGTAAGATCCTTCCATTTTCTCAGAGAAAGAGTCAGTCCTCCAGACTTTGAATTGGAGTCACCAGGTGAATAATTTCAGCCTTCTTATGTCTGATCGTTGTCCACCATCAACCATCAGATCTGAACTTGATACATGTACTGGGGCAATTTACAAGTTAAATGCTACGATTACAAGTTAAACCGGAGATCGACTGAAGCAGCATTTATCTACTTCGCTGATGCATAGCAATAGCGTTTCGAAGGCTACCTGGCATGACTTCAGACTCCGTATATAACAAGCAAACGTTTTGAGTTTCTCCCCAGTGGAGTCGCCACTATGTTAGCGCTCAAATCTACCTCAGGCTGAAATGAGGTAAAACTCAAGGCTACATCAAACCATGCTTAGCCTCGTAGCTAGCCCTACGAGGGCAGGAGAGGGCTCTCTCCGTCAATCTCGATAAAATGAGCAATAGGGTGCGAGATGACTTTAAAAGGGAACTGATTTTAGGCTAGTAAAGAGATAGGTATGTTTGATTTTTTATTTTTGGGTTTTCGCTGGAGAAATGGGAAAACAAATTTTGGGTCCGGGGATAAGGTCAGACCTTTGCAGATTTCGAGTTGGGGCGAGGTAGGTGATTGTCTTGATGCTTTTGATTGGATATACGGATAGATTAGACCGAAAAGGAGCTGAAGAGGGCAAAGAAGAACTTGGATCCTCTCCAAATAGTCGAAAACATATAGAACTAAATGAATTCAAAGGCAGAGCACTGTAAACAATGGATTCAACCTCATCTACTCATTCAATTTAGTTCAGAAGCATATGAAAGGAATGGAATACATTAAACATGAAAAAATTATAGTAAACAAAGAGAAAACACCATCAAGAAAAAAACACCACAAGGATCCCAACAAGTGCCGCAAAACCTCTGATCTTTCCTTAGCCAAAATATGAAAAAATATGTACAATGGTGCCAAAAGTCTCCCAAGAGTCCAACCTCTCCAACCTCTCAAAATGATTGAGAAATTACATCATATAGATCATCCTAACCCCTTCCCACACCTCTAGGGGTCGAATTCCTCCTTCAGGGGTCAGTTTCAACAAATTCTAATCATGGAACTACAATCTAGGCAGCTAACAACTTGCCTCTAAAAGAGTGGAAACTGATTCATTTACATGATTTTCACTTTTTTGAGAGTGAATCTTCTAGAATAAGTAAAAATGAACCAAAGTTACATGCCAAACATAAATTTACATCATAATAACTCAAAAATTTCATCCCCAAGCAAAAATGATCCAAACTGGCCGAAAATCTGAGCTGGAAGTTGAAAATTCAGCCAAAAATTTAAGTGGGTCGCATGCCTGAAACAAGTGGGTCGCATGACTTTCAGCCCGATTTTGAAGTACTTCCCGGCATCCAAATTGAGCTCATGATAGCTCGTTGGAAAGCCCTAGATGTTGGCTATCCAAACCAAGTGGAATTTTCCAATTTGGAGCTCATTTGACCCTCCAAAACCTCTTTCTCCCAGAAGTACTTCTTGCTGGTGCAAAAGGTGGCAGCAAGGTGGTTTTCATAGTGTTTTTGAGCTTTTTGACCATCCAGAACCTGATGAAATGCTTCGGTAATGCTTGAGGATGCATAACTTACCATGAAAAATCCAAAAATGAAAAAAATTCCTTCAGAAAGTGTCCCAAAAAAAAGTGAGCATATGGGTGCGAGACCCACTTAACTGAAAAACCTGTTTTTTGAGACCAAAATTTCAAAATGATAAAAATTTCTCCGGATTTTCTCAAATTCAGAGTGAAGACCCTCCATCATGTATCTCGCCCATCCAATGAAGCCTCGGCCAAAATCCGAAGTGGATTAGGCCTTTTCCGCCGTTTTAGTGCTTCGCTCAACCTCCTCTTCAGAATCCTCATTCTCGCTTTGCAGACATGCATGCGAGCCCAATAATGATGTTTTCATGTGACGAAGCATGTCTTTGTCTCTATCATTATCCTGTGAATGTACCTACGCTGATGAAGAAGGCGAGACCCCTTCCACATCCAGTGGAGATAGTACTCGCGCTGCTGAAATGTGTTTGTCAACTGCATGCTTGGTTGTTTAGAAAATGAGCAATTTGGTGTTTTTGTTTCAATGCCCAAATGTGTCACATATGTAATACAGTACTATGGGAAAAACCACATTGATAAAGTACAGTCAAGTGTGGGGACAACCACTGTTTGAGGGGTTTAGGGATATGGTCAATTTGCAAGTGATATGGGAAAATAGTGATAGTGAGGATTTTTGGGAATGGGAATAGGTGAAATGACAAAATGTAAATGAAATCTAAGGCATAATATTTGAATATTGTGGCCATCAAAATTTTGCCAATGGAGGGAAGGGATAACAGGTGATAGATTTAGGGTTTTACCACATGGGAACAAAGGAAATGAAGGATGTGAAATAGTGGCATAAAAATGGGACTGTGGTATAATAACAATGATCTCAGCAGTGAGGGAAATAATGTAATGACAGTAGTGATAAAGCATACACAACAATGGCATAAGAGTGTTTTGATAAATGCAGGTTTTGACACCAATTTCAAATGACCAACATCACTTCTCAAACCTTATGGAGCGAATTTTGAAATGAATATAGGGTTTATAGATTCTTCTCCCAACATGGCCTCTTTCCCAACATCAATAATATCATAATCATGCTAAAAATCCATTGAACGATGATTAAAACCTTGTTTGGAAGCTTTGGGTCGATTAGAAGTGGATACGGGCGCAAAAATGAATTTCGGGTTCGATTTAGAGTGGGTCGCATCTTGGTTTTAAGTGGTCGCACCCCTCAAGTAGATTAGCACCGTTCAATTTTACAATTTGAGAAACGGCTCGAGTGGGTCCGCACCCCTCAGTGGGTCTCACCCGTTTCAAGTGGGTCGCATGCCTCTTGCCACATAGTGCATTTTGCAGGAAGCTTTTGGAGGCCTTCCCGGTGTCCAAATCGGGCGTGTGATAGCTCTTTGGAAAGATATTGGAGTCTACTTTCCAACACAAGTGGAATTCTGCAATTGGGATTTCATTTACCCTGTCAAAAATCAAATCTCCCAACACTAGTCAAAATGAGCAGAATGAGGCTACCTCAAGGCAGAGCGCTGTTACAGTCAACTTTTGAAGGTCTTCCTAAACTCCAAATTGAGCTCATGATAGGTCATTGGAAAGGTATTTTTGTATAGTTATTATTTGACTCATCATGCAAGTCATTTGGCCAACCATTCTAGGAGAAATATTGATTTTCCCAAGGTCACTTCAGAGGTGCATTCAATTCTCCTGAGGCAACGGTATTTTTGACATTTCTCTAAAACCATGATACCTGTGTAAAAATTGAAAGATTTTTTTCTTCCTTGGGATGTTGTGGACAAAAACCTCTCTCATTTTTCCAAAATTCATCTTTTATTGCTCTGAAACATCTTTTGAGTGAAACTTATCCCGATGTGTGAAACAAGGGATTTTGTCGAAATGAAGCGAAATGAAGGGGATAAGGGGCTTCTAAATTCTTGGGAAAATTTTGGGAAGTAGGGAGGGATGTTAGGAAGCAGGGGAAAGTGGAATCTCAAAGATTGAGTGAGGGGAAGGGGTCCAAAAGGGCAAAACACAGGCCTAGCCTAGAAAATTGCCAAGTTGTGGCAAGAAACTAGGGTTTGTGCAAAAATGAGGAATTTGGGGAATCTCAGTGATGAGAAGTGTTTAATAAGGTACATTAATGATAGGGGAAGGTGTATGAACATCAGGATACAATTTTTTTCGATGATTTGACCATCCAAGAGAAATTACCTCCAAAACCCTAGGAGAGGGAAATGGACCTTACCAAGGCACAACTGAAGCATGAACAAGATGTAAAATGACCCAATGGAACTTGAAATGATGATGAAAACCCTCTGAATGATGGTACACTCAGCTGAATGGTGACATGGACCGACACTTGGACAACTTTGGAAGGAGTGAAAACAAACCCTAGACCTAATGCCTAGTGACCCAATTTTGCTTGAAGACTCTTTGAAATGACAAAATTTGACCTTGAAACCTTAAAATCACTTTGTAAGAGCATGTTTGATCACTGAAGGAAGGCTGCAAAAGCTGAATCTAACATTGGCTCCAATGGGGATGGTAGCTCCTTGGAGGTGCCAAGAACGGCAGATCTTTGGGAGAGCAGACCAGTGCCTTATCCATTGGGCCATGGAATCAAAAAATCAAACTGAAATGCATGACTGAAAACTGATGACTTGACGACACGAATTGACTCTCACTCAACTAAAAACTGACTCGATACTTAAACACAACTGACAAACTAGAAAAGATGCTCAAAGTAGAGCTTATTCACCTACTCTAATTGTTCTTTTCACCACCCAATCAACTGTAATGGAACAGCCAATGCAACCATGTAAGCATGCTGGCCGCTGTTTGATTTCTTCCCAAATGCTTGCTTATGCGCAGGAAAATGAAAGAATCGAAAGGCAACTCCCATGGAAATTTGAACTCAAGATGACTGCTGATAAACTTGCAAAGCATAAATTGACTGGATGACTGCAAGAACACTGCGAATGGATCTTCATAAACATAGCTCTGGTCCAGATAATCTCCATACCTTGATCTTAAACTTTTTCTCACCTCTATGCTGTCTTTCTTTGGTGATTGCAGCAAGCTGTCAAAAGGATCCTGAAATTCATGAAAAACCAAACTCTGTTGCTGATTCCAGACAGAACAAAAGTCTCCTTCATCAATCTCCTCATATGAATGGAAATCTTGACATGTGCTATGCAATGAACAATCTGTTAAACAAGACAATGAAGGTGACCTTTGAATAAGATTATCATCAACATTCTTTTCGAGCACATGGTTAGCTAATGGAGCAGAATTTTTATAACAAAAATCATCCAACACACGAGCAATAGGATCATCAAAAACTTGAGAAGACTGCTGCACTGTATCCCTTGAAACTGTATGACATCCTACTGGCTGTTCATCTTTTCCTTGAGATATATTACGAAAATTCTGCCTTATAAACTGAAATGCTTCGAAACCAAAGGGTATAGAATTTTCCTGCATCATCAAATCATGTATTTCATCTTCCACACCTTCATCTGTAATCTGACCTTCAATTTCATTTGGTGGCTGCAAATCTAATGCTACAGGCTGCTCAAGAATTTCGTTATCTGTCTCATCCTCAACATTGAAATTGAAAGATTGTTGATTTCTTATAGGCTACTCATTTGAAGATTTACTATGCAAATTCTCTCTCAAAAACTGAAATGATTCAAAACAGAATGGTACGGAGTCACCTTGTATCATTTGATCACATGTACCAGCTTCCATGTCCTCATCTGCAACTTGACAATCAATGGATTTCGGGGGCTGAAAATCTGAATATGAGAAGTTTTCGTTGCCCTCAAGACGATCCATATCAAGACTTGTTGATGTTTGATTTTTGATTGCATGGTAGTTGTCTCTGATGAACTGAAATGAATCAAAACAAAAAGGCAAAGATCCTTCACTTACTTCAAAATTTACTGCACTTTCCTCATCATTGCCATAGCTGATATGCATCGGTTGATCACTGTA
Source organism: Pinus albicaulis (assembly GCA_034641835.2). Taxonomy (NCBI): domain Eukaryota; kingdom Viridiplantae; phylum Streptophyta; class Pinopsida; order Pinales; family Pinaceae; genus Pinus; species Pinus albicaulis. Next base: position 958,239,659 of record CM076581.1, on the reverse strand, counting down.
CTCGAGCTGCTGAAAGTGAACCTCCTCCTCGCACAAACTAGCTGCTGATTCATCTGCAAGATTAGCTTCTTTTTGGAGAACATAATCATCATCATATTGATCAAACTGAGGCAATTCATCATCAAACATACACATCATATCAACAGCTCTCTCTTCTTTACAATGATCTATAAAACAATCACTATGACAACTGGGATCAGAAACAAAATGTTTTGGATCAGCAACTTGTTCTTGAATGTCATTTTCATTTTTTACAGTCATTTTCCGCACCATCTCTTCTACTGTGTTTACGAAAAGATCAAGATTTTCCTCTGAAAGTGTCAGCTGCTCTGAAACATTCTTCTTTTCTTCTTCCTTCAACCTTGCCCTCAAGATCAGCAAATGAGCCTCTACATTTACTGCCTTGTTCTGCATCTCGTGAAGTGTTGCAATATTCTTTTCTCTCAACTGAAACTCCATTTCCGGATCAAAGGCACCCGGGTAGTGCAAGAGAGCAGATCTAGGAGAAGGTCTTATATCAGCTGGCATCGAAAAATATACTTGGTTAAATCTAGCAGAAAATTGTTGTACTGTCTCCCCTGGCAATCTTTTCAGCTGGTTATACTCCTCTATAATCAACAAAAAGTTCTGTCCGATCATCCACCTATCAAGGAAAACTTTGACCAACTGCTGGAAATCTGAAATGCTCGCATCAGGCAGGGCTTTAAACCAACTCTTCACTTGGCCTTGCAAAGAAAGAGCAAAAAGCCTAATACTAACATCTTCATCATCAACTTCAAAAATATCTAGAAAAGTCTCAACATTCTGCACATGTTGCTCAGCGTTGACATTGTTACATTCACCGTCAAATCTTGGTAGATATAGATCATAATTTGCAGGAAAATCATGAAGAACAGAAGGTAAAACAAGAGGTTTGTACCGATCTGGAATTTTACAAGATGTAGGGGTATGTACAAGAGCTGCGGAATCAGCTTGATTTTCTTGCTCATCACTCTGAAGAAAGTCATCATAATATGTGGGAAAAGTAAGGAGGCCAGGATCAAAGGGAAACTCAGTATTCACACTTTTTGAATGGGTCGAGTGAAGATTTTGATCACCTTTCTCATACAACAAACTCTGAAAAACTTTCAAGACAGCTTCAAGACCAGCAAAGAAGTAATTTACAAGAAAGCAGACTAGATCTTGAATACCATTCCACTTTAGATACCTGAACTTTGTGTAAGATCCTTCCATTTTCTCAGAGAAAGAGTCAGTCCTCCAGACTTTGAATTGGAGTCACCAGGTGAATTATTTCAGCCTTCTTATGTCTGATCGTTTTCCACCATCAACCATCAAATCTGAACTTGATACATGTACTGGGGCAATTTACAAGTTAAATACTACGATTACAAGTTATACCGGAGATCGACTGAAGCAGCGTTTATCTACTTCGCTGATGCATAGCAACAGCGTTTCGAAGGCTACCTGGCATGACTTCAGACTCCGTCTATAACAAGCAAATGTTTTGAGTTTCTCCCCAGTATGGTCGCCACTATGTTAGCGCTCAAATCTACCTCAGGCTGAAATGAAGTAAAACTCAAGGCTACATCAAACCACGCTCAGCCTCGTAGCTAGCCCTACGAGGGCAGGAGAGGGCTCTCTCCGTCAATATCGATAAAATGAGCAATAGGGTGTGAGATGACTTACGATAGGAGCTGATTTTAGGCTAGTAAAGAGATAGGTAAGTTTGATTTTTTATTTTTTGGGTTTTCGCTGGAGGAATGGGGAAAACAAATTTTGGGTCCGGGGATAAGGTCAGACCTTTGCAGATTTCGAGTTGGGGCGAGGTAGGTGATTGTCTTGATGCTTTTGATTGGATATACGGACAGATTAGACCGACGAGGAGCTGAAGAGGGCAAAGAAGAACTTGTATCCTCTTCAAACAGTAAAAAACATATAGAACTAAATGAATTCAAAGGCAGAGCACGGTAAACGATGGATTCAACCTCATCTACTCATTCAATTTAGTTCAGAAGCATATGAAAGGAATGGAATACATTAAACATGAAAAACTTATAGTAAACAAAGAGAAAACACCATCAAGAAAAAAACACCACAAGGATCCCAACAAGTGCCGCAAAATCTCTGATCTTTCCTTAGCCAAAATATGAAAAAATATGTACAATAGTGCCAAAAGTCTCCCAAGAGTCCAACCTCTCCAACCTCTGAAAATGATTGAGAAATTACATCATATAGACCATCCTAACCCCTTCCCACACCTCTAGGGGTCGAATTCCTTCTTCAGGGATCAGTTTCAACAAATTCTAAACAAGGAACTAGAATCTAGGCATCTAAACAACTTGCCTCTAAAAGAGTGGAAACTGATTCATTTACATGATTTTCACTTTTTTGAGAGTGAATCTTCTAGAATAGGTAAAAATGAGCCAAATTTACATGCCAACCATCATTTTACATCATGAAAACCCAAAAATTTCATCCAAAAGCAAAACTGGTCCAAACTGGCCGAAATTCTGAGCTGGAAGTTGAAAATTCAGCCAAAAATCTATGTGGGTAGTGCGCCTGGGCTGAGTGGGTAGCGCGCCTTTCAGCCTGATTTTGAGGCACTTCCCGGCATCCAAATTGAGCTCATGATAGCTTGTTGGAAAGCCCTAGATGTTGGCTATCCAACACAAGTTGAATTTCCAAATTTGGAGCCCATTTTCCCCTCCAAAAATTCATTCGCCCAGAAGTACTTCCTGCTGGTGCAAAAGGTGGCAGCAAGGTGGCTTTCATGGTGTTTTTGAGCTTTTTGACCATCCAGAATCTGATGAAATGCTTCGGAAATGCCTGAGGATGCATAAATTACCATGCCAAATCCAAAAATGCAAATATTTCCTTCAGCAAGTGTCCCGAAAAAAAGTGAGCATATGGACGCGCTACCCGTATAGCTGAAAAACCTGTTTTTAGACCAAAATATTTCAAAATGACAAAAATTTCTCCGAATTTGCTCAAATTCGGAGCGAAGACCCTCCATCATGTATCTTGCCCAGCCAACGAAGCCTCGGCCAAAATCCGGAGTGGATCAGGCCTTTTCCGCCGTTTTAGTGCTTCACTCAACCTCCTCTTCAGAATCTTCATTCTCGCTTTGCAAACATGCATGCGAGCCCAATAATGGCCTTTCATGTGATGAAGCATGTCCTTGTTTCTATCATGATCCTGTGAATGTACCTACACTAATGAAGAAGGCGAGACCCCTTCCACATCAAGTGGAGATAGTACTCGCGCTGCTGAAATGTGTTTGTCAACTGCATGCTTGGTTGTTTAGAAAATGAGCAATTTGGTGTTTTTGTTTCAATGCCCAAATGTGTCACATATGTAATACAGTGCTATGGGAAAAACCACAGTGATAAAGTACTGTCAAGTGTGGGGACAACCACTGTTTGAGGGGTTTAGGGATATGGTAAATTTGCAAGTGATATGGGAAAATAATGATAGTGAGGATTTTTGGGAATGGGAATAGGTGAAATGACAAAATGTAAATGAAATCTAAGGCATAATATTTGAATATTGTGGCCATCAAAATTTTGCCAATGGAGGGAAGGGATAACAGGTGATAGATTTAGGGTTTTACCACATGGGAACAGGAAATGAAGGATGTGAAATAGTGGCATAAAAAATGATTTGTGGTATAATAACGATGATCTCCTCGGTGGAAATAATATAATAGCTGATGTGATAAGCATACACAACAATGGCATAAGAGTGTTTTGATAAATACGAGGTTTGACACCAATTTCAAATGACCAGCATCACTTCTCAAACCCTATGGAGTAATTTTGAAATGAATATAGGGTTTATAGATTCTTCTCCCAACATGGCCTCTTTCCCAACATCAATAATATCATAATCATGCTAAAAATCCATTGAACAATGACTAAAACCTGTTTGGAAGCTTTTGGAGTCGATTAGAATCGAATTTGGGCACAAAAAATGAATTTTCTGGGTTCTGATTTAAGTGGGTCGCATATTGGTTTAAGTGGGTCGCACCCCTCAATTGGGTCGCACCCGTTCAATTTTACACAGGCTGAAACGCTCAAGTGGGTCGCACCCCTCAAGTGGGTCTCACCCGTTTCAAGTGGGTCGCATGCCTCTTGCCACATAGTGCATTTTAGGAAGATTTTGGAGGCCTTCCCGGTGTCCAAATCGAGCGCGTGATAGCTCGTTGGAAAGATATTGGAGTCTACTTTCCAACACAAGTGGAATTATGCAATTTGGATTTCATTTACCCTGTCAAAAATCAAATCTCCCAACACTAGTCAAAATGAGCAGAATGAGGCTACCTCAAGGTAGAGCGCTGTTGCAGTCAACTTTTGAAGGTCTTCCTCAACTCAAAATTGAGCTCATGATAGCTCATTGGAAAGGTATTTTTGTCTAGTTATTATTTGACTCATCATGCAAGTCATTTGGCCAACCATTCTAGGATAAATCTTGATTTTTCCAAGGTCACTTCAGAGGTGCATTCAATTCTCCTGAGGCAACGGTATTTTTGACATTTCTCCAAAACCATTATACCTGTGTAAAACGTGAAGGAGATTTTTCTTCCTTGGCATGTTGTGGACAAAAACCTCTCTCATTTTTCCAAATTTCATCTTTGATTGCTCTGAAACATCTTTTGAGTGAAACTTACCCCGATGTGTGAAACAAGGAATTTTGTCGAAATGAAGCGAAATGAAGGGGATAAGGGGCTTCTAAATTCTTGGGGAAATTTTGGGAAGTAGGGAGGTATGTTAGGAAGCAGGGGAAAGTGGAATCGTAGAGATTGAGTGAGGGAAAGGGGTCCAAAAGGGCAAAACACAGGCCTAGCCTAGAAAATTGCCAAGTTGTGGCAAGAAACTAGGGTTTGTGCAAAAATGAGGAATTTGGGGGATCTCAGTGATGGGAAGTGTTTAATAAGGTATATTAAGGATAGGGGAAGGTGTGTGAACATCAGGATACAATTTTTTCCGATGATTTGACCGTCCAAGAGAAATTACCTCCAAAACCCTAGAAGAGGGAAATGGACCTTACCAAGGCACAACTGAAGCATGAACAAGATGTAAAATGACCCAATGGAACTTGACATGATGATGAAAACCCTCTGAATGATGGTACACTCAGCTGAATGGTGACATGGACCGACACTTGGACAACTTTGGAAGGAGTGAAAACAAACCCTAGACCTAATTCCTAGTGACCTAATTTTGCTTGAAGACTCTTTGAAATGACAAAATTTGACCTTGACACCTTAAAATCACTTTGTAAGAGCATGTTTGATCACTGAAGGAAGGCTGCAAAAGCTGAATCTAACACCCATCTCGCAACAACTTAGACTGGTCCACCCTTGGAAATTTTCTTCCATCAAGGCATAAATTGAAAAGTTACTCAAAGTTGGTTTCATCTACCTCCTTTAGTTTACCAAATGGGTTTATAACATAATCCCTATCAATAAGAAGGGAACCATCCACATATGAATTTATTACCGCAATTTGAATATCGCAACTCGTTAAACCTAAGAATATTGGGAAAATATTGGTTGAAGGAATGGTTGCTATATCTATATCTGATAGAATTTTTGGCACCAGTATGTTGTCCGTCCCTTGAAAATGTTACTTTTCCCAAAATAATTTTTTTTTTTCAGCTTCTCTGAGAACCCTACCATCTTATGAGTCTTTCCTTGATACCCTGATAACATAGTTATCGATCAAATAAGAAAATTACATGGGACCAATTTTTTTGAGGTAACAAAAAAAGCACCCGATTTTGAAAAGTGGTGATGCAGATCACCTTTTTGTTTTTTAGCATAGTTTTTGCACTTTAAATTTTCTTATAGACCTTTTTTTTTTTTTTTTTTTTTTAATGTCATGATCTTCATGTCAATTTTGAAAAGTGGTGATGTAGAATAACCTCTTTTTTTTAGCATATTTTTCGAACTTTAAATATTCTTTGATTTTATTTTTTTTGTCATGTCGATTTAAAAAAATGGTGATTTTTTTGGCACTCTAAATTTTTATTTATCAAGTATGAACATTTGTTTTAAAATATTAGTGACTTTCATGCTAATTTTGAAAAGTGTTGATGCAACATCAATCCTTTTTGTTTAGAGTGGTGATTTTCATATTGGTAATAAAATATAAAAATATATATTTTTTAAAACGTGACAAAAAAAATCCAATATAAAAAATATGAAAAAAACTAATAAAACTGTAAAAAAATTACAAAAATAACTTGTAAAAATAGAAAAAAAAATTAAATTAAATAAATAAGTAAAACAAAAAATTCAAAAAATAAATAAAAAAGGGAAAAAAATCATAATTTAAAAATAAATAAATAAAAATTACCCCCCCCCCCCAACAAAAAAAAAAACAACATACTTAAATAAAATAATAAAATTAAATAATTAAAATAAAAAAATAAAAAATAATTAAAATAATAATTAAAAAATAGTAAAATACAAAATAATTAAAATTCGGAAATTTAAATTTAAAATATAAAAATAAAAATTTAAAAAGAACATTAAAATAAAAATTAAAATAAATAATTAATTATATATATATATATATATATATATATATATATATATATATATATATATATATATATATATATATATATATATATATATATAGAATCGAAACGGTTAATTTTATTTATAGAAGACGACAAGTTGGGTCGGAGCCTAAACAACCATCAATACGTAGCTTCAGCTAGCTTCAATTAAATGCTAATATTCAATGCCCATTTATGGAATTGGGATTTGAGATGGGGGTTCATCATTAATGCTTAAGGCTCCTTGTGGGAGGAGGCATTATTTGTTTGCGTAGCTATCTGCTTCCTTGTTTGAATATCTGAGTATATGAAAAAAATTGTATGAGGCAAAGTCTGCCATAATGTACTTCAGCCTTCGAAGGCTCTTTTGAAGGATTGGATTGTTGAACCAATACTCCGAGTTTATGATTTTTATCAAAATTTATGAGTCCCCAAAAGCTTGGATTTCTCTAATGCCTTTATCCCGAGCTATTTGGCAAGCTTTTATCAATCCGAGAATTTATGCCTCGTTTTTCTTTCTCTGCATGAGGCCCCAACTGAACCTGTCTCCTTTTCCATCCAAGAATAGATCACAACCCTTGCACCTAAAATCCTAGCATTTCCTTTTGAGGCACCATCAAAGAAGATTGTTGGTTTATCGTGCTTCCTCCACCATGTTTGGAATATTTCGTCCCGATCCTTATGCGCCATCTTGGATTGTTGGGGGGATTGACTGGGGGATGAATCATGTCTTTGAAGATGAAGGTACCTATTAGGGTCCTATACTAATAATTTTGAATTGACTATGATTAGTCTTGTAATATTGTACATACTTTGCTTTCTGCAAATTGTTTTCCCATATTAAAAATAAAAAAATGTAAATAGGGTGAAGTCCTAAAAGAAAAATTAAAGGACTAATAAAAGAAAAAGATAAAAAAATATATAAGATATGAACCCCACCAAAAAGAGATAAAAAGAGATTCGGAAAGTGATGCAAATTCAAATGCCACTACTTTTTACTTTACTTTGCAAAATAAGATTGTGTGCAGCTTGTCAAAAATGCCACAATCCATGATGGTCAAACAACTTAATCTTGATCATTCATGTTTTAAATTTCATGTTGATAGTTAGAGAATAAAGATCTAGCCAAACTGTTTAATCTTGGCAAATCAGTAGTTAGGTAGAGAATAATAAATGAGCTCAACAATTTAATCTGAGCCATTGGAAGTAATAACATTAGAATTAGATAGTTTGTTTATTGAAAAGGAAAGAAAAAGGGTCAGCAAGATCAAATGCACCCAAATAAATGAAGAAAAAATGTTAGGGTAAATGATGAGTAGGCAGAAGCAGCTTTCACAAGGCATGAATAGCAGAAATTGGTCATTTCATATTACTAACTTCCTTCTAAACTCATTTCCCTTGTAAAAATACCCCTTCCCCTTCATATTAACCTTTCCCCTTACTACATTCATTTTTCCTTACAAAAAACCCCTTTTCCTTAGATTAAAATACATTTTCATTTGAAAAAATAAAATCTTTTACTAACTCCCCTTTTCATTCAAAAACACCCCCAAAACCAACTTTTCCTAAGTTTTAAATAATATTGGGACACTATGAAAAATCCCACCCTGATCTTATTTTAATCCATCCTTAATGTATTTTAAATCCCGCAAACATAACTCTTCCTGCACATATTCAACTCCCACATCATATTTCATTTAACCCCAGTTTAATGCATATAGTTAAAACACATTCCCATACTTTGTTAAACCCTATATATATTAACTCCCACTTATTGTAAAGTCCCAACATGTTGTTAAGCCATTTCAGAACAGAATTAAACCCTTTTGCTACTGAAGCCGCTGCAGACTCTGATTTGAAGCAATATAAAGACCAGCAAAGCCTCTGTTGCCTCCAGAACCTCCTCTGCAAACAGAAATTATCCATTCCAGGTATTCCTCAATGTTTTGAGAAATGTTACCCTAAAGGTCTTGGGTTGATGAACCTTCACATATCAGGGGCATATCATTACAAGAAGGACTCACTAAACCAACTTCTATGCAAATAACTAGAATCTACAAGTTGCAAACCTTACCCGGATATCCCTCAGTTGAAGTAGATCCTGTGGGGTGCAAACCCCCTGCAACACTTTGTGCTCCTTAATCTGTAAATTAACAAATAACAAACACAAAATCCTAGTTGTACATCATATATATGTTCTAGATGTTAGTGGAAATCATGCATAAAATCATAAAAACAATATTAAATGTTCAATTGATGATCGTTACACCTGTATAAAATATTATTGACACGTAAACATCAGGAACAAGATGGCTCTTCTATTATTAATGACATGTACAGTAAATAAATGTGGAGAGATCACCTGAAATCTGCCACAGCCTTCGAGCATATTGTCCTCTGGATCCGTCCAACCCTAGTCTCTCAATATTTCTTCCAAGGATAATGCACAATGGATGTCACATAGGGTGGTGAGCATCTCAAGGAAACAAGGGTTTCCTACAAATATCTTGGAAGTGTAGGAGGCACAAGAATATATCAGACTTGGATAGGGCTCCAACAGCATATAATATCTATATTTCTCTCTCTCTTCCTCCCTTAGGCCATTATCTTGAGGGGATTTTTTACTCCCTAAAATTAGTTTTTATAGTTGGGAACAGTTAGGCCACGAGCTGGGGTGGTTAAGTGACTAGAACAACTGTAAACCCTGCCTCAAAAATAGGGAATATATATATATATATATATATATATATATATATATATATATATATATATATATATATATATATATATATATATATATATATATATTTAATGTTTAAAATGTCATACGTGATTCTCTATGTATGGACTCGCATCTATATGCAGAAAAGTCTGGGCAGAGTCACGTATGGGTTTTAAGATATTGTTTTTTGAGAAATATGTCCAGGTCTGAAGGGAAGGGTTGCCCAAGGCCAATGCATAAATCATCAAGTATAAGTTGGTGATAAATTATGGTATAATATATGCCCCATAATATATGAGGTCAGAAGGGGTGCATGATGGCCAAAATGTATTATGTGCATAGAAAGACCCTTACGAGGACTAGGGAGGACTTCAATAGATTTTCAGCCTGCCAAAAAACAGTGAGAGAGATCAGAAAGATAGCTCATGTCTGAGGCGAGCATACCCATGCTTAGTGAAAGAAAAAAATGTCTACATATGAAGTATAGAGCAGATAAAATATGTATACAAGCAATGCTGAAATGTAAAGTACATAATGAATCATCTGATCACTACCTGAAAGTACAAGTCAAAATCAAGTCCAAGTATCACATATAGAAGACTAATCAATGATGCTGCAATAGATATCTGATCACAAAAGTCACAACTGAATCTCCAAGTACCAAATCATAAGTGGTGGAAGAAATGGTACAATGCATAACTCGGGAGCCAACATATAAGATGTCACTGTGATGAAACTGCAACATATAAGTGTGGATGGTGTCACTGGCAGAAAACTGGAGGAATTGTCAAAGTGAACCAAAGTGTGTTGATGCAAACCCGAGGTCTTCACCTATCACCATGGCACAATTCTACACTATGGGAATAAATGATCTGAAGTCGAGCATGTGTGAAATCATTTGATTACCAATCATTGATGTATACTGTTAACAAACGCCAGACAACCCACTGATAATGATAATGAGTGTCAAGGTGCCTAGTACAATCTAGCAAGTGCGAATGAATGAATTGAAGTCGAACACCTGAAAGAATCTATCAATAAGGAGGCAATGATGTATCCTTATTGTCGATAGCGAAGAGTTTGCCACTGATGACTGCAAACCCTAAGGTACTGACAAAAATACTCTAGACCTTATTCCTAGAACAATGAGTCGAATTCGATGGGAAAATATCTACTGGAAGCAAGGCATTAAGGCATCCCACATTAGTCCAGTGCGAGTGTAACCTGCAGGCCAAGATTTGGAAAGAATCGGACAAAGTAGAGTGAAGTAACCAACCCAAAGTATGTTTCCGGCATGCACAAGATGAAGCTAGCACATGGCAGAAACCCTCTGAACCAACCAATAATGAAAGCTGACAATGAGGTGAGATGTCCACCGATAGGGTCAAATGGAAATCAAGGTACCGCACGAATCCCAGGTGTGATAATGTAAGCTGATGTCGAACACAAGGGAAACCACTCAGTCAAAGACCCATGATGATAATCAAATGCTGAGTACAAGGTCACCTATCAATGATGTAAATAGGGCCAGGGTGCAGCTCTCACTAGAAAATTTGGTGCAATTTCCGATGGCCAAATCGTCACTATTCCGACACATAGTCGTCGCAAGAGTGACAGTTCGAGGATGGGCAAAGCATGGTTTGCCATGCCGTCGCAATTCCGACGCATTTACAAAGTGTCGCACTACCGACACTTTTTCCATCGCTTCCAAACAAGCGTCGCTCTTCCGACATTTCCCAAACCATCGCGCTTCCGACGTTTGTAAACTATCACATTTCCAACGGAATGTGGGTCGACGTTTTTAATGTTGCTCTTCCGGCGTTTGTAAACTATCGCAATTCTGACGAAATGTGGTCCGACGTTTTGAACGTCGCTCTTCCGACGTTTGTAAACTATCGCAATTCTGACAAAATGTGGTCCGACGTTTTGAACGTCGCTCTTCCGACGTTTGTAAACTGTCGCAATTCCGACGAAATGTGGTCTGATGATTTTAAGTTGTTGCAATTCCGACGCTTACAAGGCGTCAGTATACCGATGGCGGGTTCAATTTAAAAAAATAAAATTGAAACTTTAAAATAGGACAGTAAATCTCCAATATTTTTTATGAATTGTGGGCATTCCAATGACCGTGAAATATTAATATAATAAACCACCCCGCAGCACTTCGACTATAAACAATCATTTTTTTTCACAAGAGAAAAAACGTTGTTTTGAATATATTATATGAAGTAAAACAGTCCATGAAGTCATTACATTTTCACATCTGAAGATTGGAACCCAAGTATCCATCCAGAAAAGTGGAAGTCCCACCCCAGACAATGATAGAAAAATACCCCATGTCACATACAGGGACATGATATAAAACCCAGTAACGGTCCACATGGAGATTATCGACAAATCTGAGAAAGCATCCAAATATGCCTGAGGCATCTATAAGAAAGTGAAATAGCAGTATGTAGAATATTAAAGCAACAGATAGAGTACCGACGTCCATTGTTCCAAATACAAATTAAAGTACCCAAAATCCTTGAACAGAGAAAAACGCTAATCATGTGAGGAGTGTGATATGTCCAAAATATAAAAAGACCATCAGACTATATCAATAAACCAGCAACATAGACCAGCATCGCTAGTTTTGAAGGCAGAGTGATAAACATTAATCATTTTTTTTTCACAAGAGAAAAAACGTTGTTTTGAATATATTATATGAAGTAAAACAGTCCATGAAGTCATTATATTTTCACATCTGAAGATTGGAACCCAAATATCCATCCAGAAAAGTGGAAGTCCCACCCCATACAATGATAGAAAAATACCCCATGTCACATACAGGGACATGATATAAAACCCAGTAACGGTCCACATGGAGATTATCGACAATCTAAGAAAGCATCCAAATATACCCGAGGCATCTATAAGAAAGTGAAATAGCAGTATGTAGAATAGTAAAGCAACAGATAGAGTACCGACGTCCATTGTTCCAAATACAAATTAAAGTACCCAAAATCCTTGAACAGAGAAAAACGCTAATCATGTAAGGAGTGTGATATGTCCAAAATATAAAAAGACCATCAGACCATATCAATAAACCAGCAACATAGACCAGCATCGCTAGTTTTGAAGGAAGAGTGATAAACATTAATCATTTTTTTTTCACAAGAGAAAAAACGTTGTTTTGAATATATTATATGAAGTAAAACAGTCCATGAAGTCATTACATTTTCACATCCGAAGATTGGAACCCAAATATCCATCCAGAAAAGTGGAAGTCCCACCCCAGACAGTGATAGAAAAATACCCCATGTCACATACAGGGACTTGATATAAAACCCAGTAACCGTCCACATGGAGATTATCGACAATCTGAGAAAGCATCCAAATATGCCTGAGGCATCTATAAGAAAGTGAAATAGCAGTATGTAGAATAGTAAAGCAACAAATAGAGTACCAACGTCCATTGTTCCAAATACAAATTAAAGTACCCAAAATCCTTGAACAGAGAAAAACGCTAATCATGTGAGGAGTATTGGTAACCATCTATTACATCTGAGATGTAAGGTTCAGGCTCGCTTGTTTCCATTAGTAGCCCGCTACAACATCCACCCTGTTCATAGAAAAAAGGTTCCTGTAGATATACAGAGAAAGAGTATAATACGTAGACCATATAAACATGGCTCTGTATTTCAAAAAACAGGTTTAAAATAGAAACAGGGCAACATTTTTTTTTCCCAATTGTTATGAACATAATTCGACCGTGAAATATTAATATAATAAACCACCCCGCAGTGCTTCGACTATAAACAATCATATAAACATGGCTCTGTATTTCAAAAAACAGGTTTAAAATAGAAACAAGGCAACATTTTTTTTTCTAAGTAAAGTTAATCTATTAACAGTGGGAATAAAATTACACCGAAGTCAAAAACATTGCCCAGACTCATGGCAAATTTGTCATCAAAAAATAAAAAAAATTAAGAAGGCTGCCCTCATACGGGGAAACCAGTCTTGAACATTTACAGAATTCAGAAATATTACAGAGGTCCAGCACAGTAATATAATCTAAAAGCAACCCAATTAAGTGGGCCGCGAAGCAAGAAAAATAAATTAACCAAACTACTCCTCCGGCTCCTCGACGATTCGGCACCATCCTTCGAAAGGTCTGGGATCGCTAGGTGCTACCTCCACAGTCATGCCACCGCTCCCCTCCTGAAGGCCTGAATGCTGGTCGAATTTTTCTGAGCTCATTCCTGCCGGACGGGTGCATTGTTCTTCCATCTGGGCCTCCTCCCGGAAAACCACAGTAATTGTCACTGTGATGCGTGGGCGGTTCAGAGAGAAATTAAAGGAAAAAAGTGCAGTGCGCGTCGTGGGAGAAAGTGAAGCGTTGGGGAAATGTGGAGCAGGGGAGCCGATATGGTGGCTAGATCCTACAACCCGACCCCGCCCACTTCTAGTACCTAGATAGTGACCTGCATGATAATCACTGGACTGAGAAGCTGACTCAGTTGAGGGGCTGGAGGGAGCACGCAGGGGTTGAACTCTAGCGCTCCCCCTGTGGAAACGCATCCTACGACGCAAGCGAGGCATGGGTGCAATCTCAGCAGTGGGCACAAGAGGAGACGGAGAAGCAGAATTCGAAGAAACAGAGGAAGACAGACAAGGACCAGACCGAGAGAAATGCAGATATGCGGCAAGGTCTAAGCAACAGTTCAGCTGGCCACTTCTCCTTCTCGTCACAGTGAGCAGGCAGTGTAACCCAGCAACCAGCTCGTCTGAAAAACCATAGCGAAATGCCATTTTATCAATGAAATGAAATCGAAGGACGCTCGTCATAATTAATCTCTGATCATTAATGAGAGCCGAAGGCCGGATCATATTGGAGCATGCAGAATCACTAACGGGAGTGGAGGTCCGATCTTGAACAGTGTTAAAATTTAATGTGATTTGATGTGAAAACCTTGGAACTTAATTGAACAATGTTAAATCTTAATGAGATTGATATGAAATCGCCACATCCATGTCCCATCGCCTTAAACGCCATCGAATGCACCCGCAGCCGGGATCAGGGCAAGTTTTAATTGAGGACACATGGCAGAAATTGATTGGAGCAAATCTTTGTTTGGGCCGCTCGCACAATGGAAATCTGGACCCGAAAAATATTAGGGTGAATTTGATAAGAAATTCACGTCACAACTCTCCCTCCACACGCCAGCCCAACTTCGGACCCGAAAAAGATTAGGGCAGAATTCATTTGGTTTTTGCATCACAAAATTGGCCGACGTCAGCAGGCTATTTTGGAACGCGAATTTGGTTTGAATTATGGTTTATCGCTGTTTGAAGTCCGACGGGCTCGACTTAAGAAAAATTTTGCTTGATCCCATATTATAAAATTTGTGTTGGTTTTCTTTCATAATACACATATTTATAATAAATCATGGGAATACCACACTAAACATGTGGAAAAGTTATATAAATTATTGAGAACAATCATTTTTATGTAAAAATATCCAAATGTGCTTTTGGGAAATAAGAATTCGAGTATTTGGTTCATATTGTTTTAAAGAAAGGAGTGAAGTTGGAGCCTCAAAAGATGCAAGCTATTACAAAATGACCTATTCCTAAGAAAATCAAGGTTCTTAGAAGATTTTTTAGACTTACATGATCAGTATGATGATAATTATGATAATTTCACAAAACAATCACTAGCTATTTTTAGGGATGAGATATTAGAACTTCAGCTTGATGAGGATTTTTTAAGAGCTTTATTTCTTCTTTTGAAATCAAGAAAATATTCTCCCAAACTGAAAATATGTGTTCTTGAGATAATTTTTGAAAATTATGAAAATGAAATTAAACTTTTGCATTCTCAAATTCAGTGATACAATTTCCGAAATCCTAAAGAATTCTTTGAAAATATTCCTTCTCCTAAGCAAGAGGAAATTGTATTATCTTTTGACTTACATATTGAGGATGATTATTCTTTCAAACAAAAGACAGAAGAAATAGTTTCAAGGCTTAATATTCAGAATACAACTGAGAAACCAGTCATTGAAGGCCTAGAAGTAAATAACATACATCATACTTTTATTGATCCTATATCAGATTATATGGAGAATATTTATAGCCCAAATCTGCAAACATGTTTTCTCTATAAGGATTAAATACATCAAAAGTGGCATTTACACATCATATCATTTATTATAAAGGCACATGATCATAATATACTTCCAATTTTGATCACAAGCAATCAAGTTATCCATTTATTGTTACAGCTACTTGATTGGCTTCATTGGCATTTTTGTATTACCTGATTCAATAAGATTTTTGTATTGGAAAAGCCTAAGTACTTGAATTCATTCTTCATAACATTCACTCATTTATAAGGAAAATTATGCATTATTTCATAAAAAACCCTCAAAATCACATTTTATTCTAAGTCTAAGTGATGAAGTGACTATAATGCAATTTGCTTTTAAATCTTCACTTTCTTAGTTATATTAATCTATTTTGAGTTTACATTGTCCCCTTGTCATATTAACATCGATTTTATGTATTAAATCCTTACAAAAATAACTTTCTCCTATTATATATAACTCCTTTTTATATAATATCCCCAAAAACCCATTAATAAATTTTAGCCAAAGTTATTTATTCCCACATGTTTAAATAAAAAACCCACTTTATGCCCCCTTTGGCTAAATATATCGTAATATTAAATTCCGCCCCCTATGGTAATTAGATTAATTTGATTTAATTATCATATAATAAAATTATATTGAAAAAATAATTAAAACATGTTTTATTACGTGTTTTAATACAAAAATAATTCTTCCCCTGTGTATTTTAATCCCTCGACTCCCTTTCCCAAGGTTAAAAATATAAACCCTTTGTAAAATCCCCAATACCTCCCTTAACAACTAACCTTGGTTAAATCATTTCCCGATCACTTTCTTGCATTTTTATAAACAAATTGATTAATCCTCACGATTAATTAACTCCACCAATCAGATTCCCCCCGATGAGATTAATTAACGTTTAATTGCGTTGGGCCCTCCATATTAAATCCCCGTCACTTCCATGTCCCCATCGTCGTTCGATCAACCCATCTGAGATCAATGGTTATTAATGATATCGCTAGCCATCCACGTCCGAACAATAACACGCGATGGCCCGGCGGTTTTCAAACAGTGCCATGCCACGCATCAATCATTCTATGGAATCGCTCGCCCTCCGCCCAAAACCACTTTTCCCCAAAAGCAGTGCGATGGAAACCGCTTACCGATTGCCTCCCGTGACTCATCCTCCGTACCTGCTGACATCATCCATTAAATAAATAAAAAAACTCCGTCACCCTTTGGACTTTGTGAATAAAACAATTTTTCCCGCGTCATTTTCATTATTCTGTGAACGACCAAAGTCTCATGCAGAGAATTTCAAAAACAAACTGTCAAGCGTCATCAACTGTATTTTGCTGAAGAAAATTGCATACCAGTAATCCAGAGTTCATACGCCATAGCCTGTACCTGTTTAATCACTGTTCATCTCCCAAAAAACAGGCATTTACCCCAGTTCCCATTAAAACTCTGTGAAATCCTAGCTTTTGTTTTAAATTCCGCACGAAAGACAGAAACAGAGTTCAATTTGGTCTTGTTCAATCCCCAGAATTGTAAATTGCATTCCCAAAACTTGTAATTGTGTTTGTTCTTCACAAAAACCTAAAATTCATTTTTGAATCCACAAGAACCAGAAATGGAGGTTCCAGGGGCTCTGAACGTTGCACCTTTGAATGCTCCTCACAGAGATTTAGACTATCTGCCCCTAGTAGATAGAGATTTTCAAATTAAAGACCTCGTTCTTAGTGATAATCCTCTTCAAACCTTTTGCCGTTGCAGAGATAACTTTATAAACGGTTCTAATATTATTGGATTATGGGAATCCAATCTCCCCATGTATCTTCTCCCCTCAGTCCATATTTTTCCTGAGTTAATTCATTACTGCCATGCAAACTATGACCCCAATCAAAGAGCAGTTTTGTCCCTGAGTCAGAACATCCTTTTCCCAATCACTACTCAGTTGATAAATGAAATGCTGCAATTTCAACCTGGTCAAGCCCTCACTCCCCTTTCCATGGGAGAATTACTTGAAAAGTCTACCAATTTGTCCCATGAAGAGTTAAATCGCATTTGTCAAACCTTCATGTTACCAGAGCATCAGCCCAAAGGCCCTCCCCCCTATGGTTATACTTTTTTCACTGATGTGGGCAGGCTTATTCTGAATATGATATCATTTATCATGGGTTTCAATACTAGTGAATATGTTGATCAATTAACCCTAGTATTGTTGTCTATATTTACCCCTGGACATTCCCCTACTGTCAAGTATGAATTTGCATTCTACATTGCTGATAAAATCCATGATCAGTTCATGAGATTTGAGAATGAAAAAGTGTTCAAATATTCTTCTATTATATATCATCTCATGATTTATCACCAATCAGAAATTTTCCCTTTCCATGTTCAGAAACTTGATGCCAAAGGAAATCCTAGGTCTGTGATATTTTGGTCTGCCATCACCCATAATTCCTATGATTCTCCTTACTCCTATAATGAGTTTATTGACCTATTTGTACACCCTGCAACCACTTTGTTAATAGGAGTTTCCCCTCCTAGAGTCAATAATGAAATCAAGAAAATTCTACAGCTCTCAAAGCAATATAGGGTAGGTGACTGGTACTTGTATCAAAATCACACTGAGATCAAATATATGGATGTGAATTGTGCCCATTCAAGTTGCCCAAATATGTCCCCATGAGACTCTTTGCACTAGAGTATTTTAGGCAGATGATTAACTCATATATAGTTCATTTCTGCAATGCAAAGAAAAAGGCTCAACTCAGGATCAAAAGTCAATTAGGTCCCTTTGTTTGTAACTCTAGAGATGCTGGAAAGGAAGCAGAAAGAATCTTAGAAGAATATCTTAGATTACAAAAAAGTTTTTACTGGGTGCCTTATGACCCAAATAGCTTTATCTGTGATAGAAGAATGAAAAATAAACTATCACCATACATTCATCACAAAATGCCAGAAATTGAACAATATGCCAATATGGATGAATGGATGGAAGGAACATTGGTAGAACAGGATAGTGAGCAGGTCAATGTTGAAAATGTAATGAAATACCTTGAGAAAATACTTGACCTAGACTCTTTTGGACAGGTGCAGATACCAGGTATTGGTCCTTCTTCTGCAGGGACTTCTCAACAAAATTTACAGGAGATCAGTGCATTGGCCACAGTACAATCTAAAGGAAAATAAAAGGAGCCTGACATACAAGTATTTGAAAAATTCACAATGACAGAGAAACCTGATACTTCTAAAGAATAGGGTCAAGTACAAATTCCTCCTATTTAGATCAATGAGCCAGAAATTTCAATTTTACAAACTCCTATCAATATAGAAAAAGGCAAGAAGAGAGATGCTAAAGTTGTTACCCCTGTTGGTGGATCTTCAGAACAGCCTCATGCTAAAAGACAAAAATTAAATCCTCTTCCAGAAGTAGCTTTTCTTTAGGAAATTCCTGATAGCCAGAGAGAAGATTTGGATAGTCAACAAACAGGTATAGTCAGTGGGTCATCCACTACTTTACAGAGAAAAGAGTTGCAAAAGCAACAGAGTGTTGAAATATCTTCTTTCAAACCACCAGTTAAAGATGCAGGAGATATAAAGAAAACCTTTATCAATATAAAAGCCAGGAATGATCCACTAAGACTCCAGGTTTACAATCAGTATTTGAAGATGGCTCCTAAGAATAAAGAAAGATTGATGTCAGCTTATGACATTCAGCAAGGAAAAATGATAATGAGTCACTTCAAACCAAAAGTGCAGCAGCCTCAAACAGCTGCAGATTATATTAGAACAAATTTTGAAGTCTTAGCAAATGATATTCATCCTTTAGATCAGATTGAGTTACATAAGAAGACTGGTGAAATGATCTATTCTACTCTGACCGATAAAGCAATGGCAACTTAGAAGTTGCAGGATTCTTTGGAGAACACTAATGCACAATTGCAGCTTGAAAAAGCCTCTTCTCAGGCCAAAGACAACAGGATAAAGACATTGGAGGAAATAATCATTGGATTGGGTCACAATCCTAAAGATGTCAAAGGTATAGAGGCCCTAATCAAGAAAAAATATGATGATATTGCAGCTTTGAGAAAGCAGTTGAAATTGCCAGCTTCAAGACATCCACAAACTGAAGAGATGATAAAGAAAAATTATGAAGAAGAAATGATGGACTTGCTTTTGAAACTGAATGAGCAACTAAATGAAACAGAAAAAGATCTTGAAAAATCATTAAAGAACAAGCAGTCTACTATTCCAGCATCAACAACAGAGGCAATTACAGGTACAGGTACATCCACAACAGGTCAGCCAACAGAGCTATCATAGGTAAATACTTCCAATTTGAGTTCTGAAGAATTAATAAAGTCAATGAATGAATTGAAACTTCAAGTAACAAAACTCCAGCACACAAAGTTACAGCTTATTAATTTAGAACAAAGATATGATCTCTCAAAAATGAGTGTTGCTGATAAAACAAGAGAGGTCAAAAGATTAGAAAAATTGGTTAAAGAATTGGAAAAGGATCTCACATTGGAGAAACCTTTAAAGGAAATAAATGAAATTCTTTGGGACAACATTATTCAATCAATAAAGGATGTCTAGTCTTCAATTCAGATTATGTATGAACAAAATGATTTAGTCAAATTGGCTATAGAAGAAGTTCAAAGTACAAGAGAAGAATTGGGAAATAGGCCTGAGGAAGCCAATCAACTCATGCAGTTTCTAAACACTCAAACCAGACACCAACTTGCAGAACTTGGTATTCAGGACAAGACTGGAACAATTTTGGAAATAAAAAGAGTTTTTACTAAGAGAACCCTTATGCAGAATCTAGAACGAAGGTGCTCAGATATGCAAAAAGAAATCATTGCCTTCAGAGAAAGAATTGATATTTTTTTGAAAAAAGGATTGCTCAGTCTTATAGTTTCAGAGGATAAACTAATGGACCTTGAAAGCTATGTTGAAAAATTGGACAAGTATGCTGACAAGCAAGCCAATTCTTCAACCAGTACATCAGAAGCAGCATTGCCAACAGGCAAAAATCTTCATGACAGATTGGAAAATTTATTTTATCTTGAGCATGAAGTAAAGCATTTGTTTCCAATTCAGCCTACCTTTTTCAGATATACTGAGGCTGATGAAACATTGAGAAAACTTCAATGGACCAGAATACCAGAAGATAAATGGTGGGAAGAACTGTTGGAACTTTTGTAAAATTTATCCTTATATGAAATTTTGCCTATTTACTATAGTATACCATGATAAAAAGGATAAACAGAGGTCGAAGTGTATCAGTGAAAACAAAGAGTATTAGTAAAGCAAGGTAGCCAGAAAAGAATTACTGAGGATTACAGCAACAGGCCAAAACATAGGGCCTGCCTCCAGCACATTCTCAAAAGAAGGAAACAGCACAACATCAATTGCTTTTTATCTTATCTACGAGACCATTTGTCTCTATTTTTATTGTAACTTATTCATGAGTCACCCTAGATTATATCTCAATTTGTTATGAGATATTTTTTATAATTTTTTGTATAAATACTCCCTCAATTAGAGTATTGAGGGTGGATTCTTATACTTTGCTGTAATATTGACTTTTTCAAAATAAAGAGCTATTGGAGAAATTTTTTGTGGCTTTCTGGATGATTAATTGATGCGAACATGCTCATCAATCCAAACCATGAGTATTATGTGACAATATTCAAGCAGGCACTGAATCAGATTTTTTGATCTATGTTAGAGAAACCCTAAACTCTCACTGAAAATAGGTGAAATGTGACACCACTCAGAGATTGACATGTGCCAATTGGTACAAGTGGTAGACAATTGGCATGCTCAAACAACGAGGTGATGCAGGAATGACATGAGGTAGAAAATATCAGAAAAGCCCCAAATCTGGAGAACTAAAGCTCATCACCAACCTGAGATTGACAACTTTACATGATGTAACCTATGAAATCGTAAATGGAGAAATCATAGTAAAAATAAAGTAGGATTCATCCTGGGAGTGGTAATGGGAGAAATCATAGTGAACAACAGGAAACATACAGAGTTTCTTACAATCAAATAGATGAAAAAACACATACAAAAAACCTAGATAATAATCATGAACAAGCTTAATATTGAATTATGAACTGTAAAGGAGCTTACAAAATGTGACATTACGAACCTGGTCAAGCGCACAAGCAAAAATATCCTGGACATGACCTTGGTTGACAAGTTGTATTGCTCATGATGCAAGAGGATTTGTACCTGCACTGCCAAGTCAATCAAAATCCATCATTATCTATACAATAAATACAAGTAATTGATGTAGTATTTTTACTCTAAGATGCATTCTTATGATAATGTTAGAACATATGTTGAAAATGTCAAAACATACCTGAATAAGCTCCTCTTCGTTTCAAGAACAATTTATTGGAGTCGCGTGAACTTGGAACAAGCCTCCCACGATCTGAAAGAGTAGAAACTAAGTCAATAGTGACTTTTTTGTTGCTACGCTGGATCAAGGGAGGTTTGCTCCAAGATTAAATCACTCCAATAAATTATTCTCTACTAAACAGGGCCAACCACGTGAAGGTGGAAGCTCTTATGGCCCCTCTCCCCCCCTCACATCACTCTCAATTCCCCAATACCCAATCTATATTTCATTTTTTACTTTCATGAGCATAAAAAAAAATATTCAATAACTAATAAAAAATAATTCAACAAAAAGTACACAAGGAAACATTGAAATTAATGCTTGACATAAAAATAGTATGATAAATGAGTTTTTTATATAACGCAAAAAACATTCCAAGTATGGTAACGTTTGTCTTATAATAATACAATATTTTACATTATCAAATTTTCTTTTTCTTTTTCTTCTTCCTATTTCTAAAGCTCCTAATTACATCATCAATATCATCGTCCTCTGCTTTTGTTTCGTGCCTTTCGACCCGCACTGCTGACCTAGTTGCGTAGTCACAATGTCTGGTCTCATCCAGTGACGGGGCATCGCCTACAAAAACAGATAATATTAAATTTTAATTGCCAGTTTTTAAATATCATTGAACTAGTTCGGTAATATTAATAAAAAAAATTGCAATGAAATTATTTACCTGGTGCACCAGTTGTCGTCGTTTACCTAGTTGGTCACGATGTCTGGTCTCGTCCAGTGACGGGGCATCGCCTACAAAAACAGATAATATTAAATTTTAATTGTTAGTTTTTAAATATCATTGAACTAGTTCGGTAATATTAATAGAAAATTGCAATGAGATTATTTACCTGATGCACCAGTTGTCGTCGTTGAACTAGTTGCCTAGTCACGATGTCTGGTCTCATCCAGTGACGAGGCATCGCCTACAAAAATAGATAGTATTAAATTTTAATTGTCATTTTTTAAATATCATTGAAATAGTTCGGTAATATTAATAAAAAAAATTGCAATGAGATTATTTACCTGGTGCACCAGTTGTCGCCATTGGGACTGTTGCCCTGTCTTCCTCTCTAGTGGGAAGATCCTCAAGGGAAACATTCTCTATCATTTAAACAAAAAACGTTATAAGGACAACCATCAAGGTATAATTAGAAAAAATTATAAGTGGAAATTAATTACTGTCATGGCCCTCACTGATAGTAGCATTGTCGGCCTGGTCCCCACTACAATGATCAGGTTGCACGTGAGGATCATCTACATCTGGCTCTAAAACTGGGTTATTTGCCTCGTCGGTAGTGCTGCTCCCCTGATTTAAACAAAGTTTTTAGACATTAAATTTATGGACGAAAACAAACATATTGAAAGGTTAATGTTTTACCTTATCAGGCATTCTAGATCTTGGGACCTGCCCCAAGCTTCTGTGACGTTCAACTATGGCTTGATAGCCGAAATGGAAAGCGATATTTTTATCTTCCTCTGTAGTTTCTGTTCCGAAGTCATCACCCTACATTACATATGATTGTGTATTTTTAATCATATTTGATAGGATTACAAAAACGTTGGAAAGCGATACAATTAATTATAAGATGTTTAGCTACTTAATTACAATTCTTGCAGCTAATTTCAAGTAGCCGCCCTGGCCTAGCTTGTGATGGCCCTTTTTTTCAATCCTAGCTTTGGTTGCCTTCGAGGTGTCAGGCAACCTAGCATCAAAATATTGAGGTCAGATATGACGTAGCACACTTTTATTTTAGACATAGAGAAAATTAAAGCTATTGAATTAAAGTTGTAATTTACCTTGCGGGTCCAGTTGGCATTTTTCTTTCTTTCTTTGCCCTTTTCTCTTTTCCTTCATGGATGAGTGCTCTCCACTCACTCTCTGGAACTGTGAGAGGACACTCATATCTAGGGTTAAATTGCAATTGTGTCCTATAGGTGTCCCTGGTATATTTCAAATATTTTCCGGCTACCCGAGCCACCACTGTTCTGTCAAATGTGCCGACCCCAAAAAGGGCTTCTAGATAATCTAGAAGTTCTTTTTTTCAGGTTGGAATTCTGGGAATTCCACCCCGTGCGTATGGTTGGGCCAAAAATTACCAATGCATGGCTCTCAAGAAACCTGTAAAACTCATTGTTTCCTACAAAGAAAAAAGAAGAAGATATTATCATTAATTTAAAAATAAAAATAATGATAAATATGTTTTAGATAAAGTACATGAAATAGTTAAAATATTAAAATTTACCTGGGAGTTGTACATGCTTTATAGGGACACCTTCATCGTTCACCAACAATGTGCCATTAATGGTCCCTGTGGAGCTGACACATGTAGCTCCAGGAAACACAATAATGTAGTTAGCCATATCAGCCTCATCATTGCCAACACGTTCTGTTGGGGTTCCCATGTTTTGGCCAGGTTGACAAGACCAAAAGATGAGACAACATAGAACCACTTTCAAAACTTAGGATCTAACCCTCCTAGGTCCAGAGAGGGATCTCTCTATATGAGTCAAAGAGTATTTTTTTGAGGCTCTAAGTTATGATTTTAGGCTAGTTATAGGCTCAGGGTTGTTTGTTTGATTGTTTGTGTTTAGTTGTTGGAAATCAGGAAAGGAAGGTCCAATATAAGACAAGGATGAGTCATAGAGGGGATTAGGCTAAGACAGATAACTCAGGGAACATTTAGGCCATTGGGCAATGGAGTCAAGAAAGGATTTACTCGTGGTCAATGTGCAAGCTTTCGGTTGGGCTAGTCGTCCAGAGCATCTGGATTCTTAGAGATGATAGTTGGAATGGGACATTAAGGATTGAAAATGAAAAGAGGGAAACCTTCCAATCCTGTCTACAGATCAAGTCAGAGGTCATTTAACTCTAGACCTGCTTGGGCAAAATCAGAGGCAAGACAAGGGATCTTAGAGAGGGTTAATTGGGATGGAAAGATCCTAGTGAGGTAGAGGCAGTGTTCTAGACCTCCCAGTGTTCTCAACACATCCAAATAAATCCTAACAAGAACATCTAAACATAGATTTCATCAATTCATACATTAGAGAGAAGGAAATAACATCCACTACACTGGTTAAATCAATTGAAATCAATATTCAGATTCACATCTAAGCAGAAAACATAAAAGGTTGGGAGAGCAGCAACATAAGGTACCTATCAAGGGTAAGTCTTATGCCAAACTTCTGATGCGAGCCTGAAGAAGCGTAATGAAATGAAAGCAAGTCAATCACAAATACAGAGAAAGGAAAACATCACCAGCTGCTTTAGATCAAGATCCAAAGGAATGCGCTTGTCATATTAAAAACAACACCAATCAGGTACATCATAGCCCATAGCTTGAACATTCAGTCTGAATACATCAAATCTCAGCCTATCTTACAATATTACACAGAGAAGTTGTCTCGAGAGAAAAATACTTGCGTTTCACTGATATCTCATCAACAACCAACCCCATTACAATGTTTCTTTCTGAGATTTATAGCTGAAGGATGAACAGAAGATCGACTGAGGGGGTAGGTGAATACTAAATGTAACATTAAACACAAAAATTAATGCAGGGTCGAGACCCATTCTATTTATTTTTTGTGTATTTAATCTCTGTCACCTCCCTTGTAGAAGAGTGATCTTTTCCGGATATGATTTTGACATCTTCAGCTGTGGTGTGTCTGGTGATTTGACCAAAAATGAATAAACTACTAAGGAGTCTATCATATATATGCTCTGGTGGTTTTGAACTGATGTTAGGGTGGACATTCCTTCAGGGACGTTGTGTATAATAAAAGCTATATGGACGCCCTGTACTTGATGAAGAAAAACATTCTGCCGATGAATAAACCCTGATGTTACCTTTGCTTGTGCTCAGGACCTTTTGATCGATCCTCGGGGTCTTCAACATGGTACTTTTGCCTTCTAAAAATCCCTGAAGAACCTCATAAGCTTTCCATTTCTTGCCTCGAGCTCTCTGTTGTTCCCATACTGTTTTTTTTCATACATTCCGAGCTTTTAATGGGGCCGGAGAGTTGGTAGAGTTTAAACCTTGCCCGTTGATGAATTTATGGCACAAACACCTCAAAACGTTTCCTGTAACATCAAGCCCTGAATACAACCTCTACACATGGTTTTCCTCGATCACCCTGTCACTCTGACAGAGATCGTGCAACATGGCAGTTATTCTTTGTTGAAAACCCTGCGAAACATGAAACCTGCAAAGAAAACAATGGATGGGGTGACGGATGATGTGGAGGAGGAGAAAGGTGGTGCAGACGGTGACATGGCGGAGAAAGATGCATAGGAACAATGGGAATCCATTTTGGAGGAGGTGGTGGTTTGCAGAGCGAAAATGGACGAAAAACATTGAAAAACTTGGAACGAACATATTATATGCAATGGGATGAGAGGAAGTATGGAGGATGCACGTGGAGGTGACGTGGCGGAACCCGGGACAGTGGAGAAGTCAGCGGCGGGAGAACAAATCTGGGTCGTTGATCGTGGCGGAGATCGACGGTGGAGGACGACAGTCGGCAGGCCAGGACATGGACTATCGTGCGTGCATCTTCATTAAACATCGTGCGTCCTAGGTGGTCGATGGCCGTTGGATGGCCCGCTACAGATCGGACGGTCAACGGTCATTTCACTGGGCATCCGCGTCCGGAAGATAACGCGTGATGGATCAGGTTAACGGGCAGTTTTGGGAATGTGCAAGAGAACACGCGGCGAAAGGCGAGTGGAATCGCTCGGCTATGGGGGAAAAACCACCAAGCGCGCGAGTGTGGTGCGAAATAAACCAGCAGTTTAGGAATAGTGCGTGGCGGGGTCCACTGGGCGAAAGGACTGTGGACCATTGATTTGGGGGGGGAAACGGACGACGATGGCCTAGCATGGAAAAAGGCAAGGGATACGCGGGCACTGAAGATTTAACGTCCGCCGTCCGATCGGCTGAGATCTACGGCTGGGTTTGCGTCCAATGGACAAACGCGATAAGCGCCCCTTTGCTTTGGCGAGTGGTTACTGCGCTGGGTTATATGGAGAAGAAAAGGCGTGGACTAATGCGGAGGGGGCTAGGCCTATTATAAGGTCCAAAGTGGGTATTTAACCCATTTTCAATGTATTTTGAGGCCTCCAAAGGGTAACGATAGGGAAATGGAGGGGGAATTTGGGAACACAAGGGATGCAAGGATTTTAGAGGGGATTTAGGGAGTTGATAGGGAAAATAAGAAGGGAAAAAGAGGGACTTTGTCAAAGGGGACAGGAGTAAAAAGTGGTGTTTTGAAAGAGTAAGAGGGGCAATGCAGGCCTTTGGGAAAGGGACCAGCAGAGGGGACTTGAATAAGGAAAAGCACAGAGAGACTTCAAGGATGATGTGTCTTCAGGGGAGATGCATTCCTTGAAGGTCTCCAAAATGACATAGCCCCCAGCTTGCTTGTCAAGAATTCCATAGGGGGGCTAACAGTGGCTCCACATGGGGATGGCTTCTTCTTGAAGGAGTCAAGAAACTAGAAATGATCTTTGAAGTAGGCCAGATGCCCACTGCTTGGCACATCCCTTCCTTTCTTCAATTTTTAGCTGCCACAATATGATAAAAACCTCAGCAGAAATATTTCCCAACCAATCTGCCTACCCAAGCTACAGTCCTAGCATCTTTACTTTTTTAGGGTGCATTTGAGCTAGCAGACCCCTTACATTTTATTTTCAAAACAAAAACAAACCTATTATACTTCTACCCTTATTACTCCATGAGACCAGATTAAGCAGTTGGCCTCATATGCTTCTCTACCTAATCTAACATCTGTTGGGATTAAACTGTCCAACAGATTTCTTCTCCTACATTCTAAGACAGGAAATTGAAAAACAGCCAAGCCAAGATTAGACTGTCTGACTTGCTGAAGTGAAGACTTGTGGAAAACTGAAAACAAAACTGTGAAGGCATGAAATCTGTAGTTTAGAAACATCCTTCTTTCTCTGTAACTCAGGTTTTGAGCATATTAGAGTCACTTCTCCTCTTCATTTCAGCTCTGGTTTTAAGCATGTTAGATCTTATTCTTCTTTTCCTTTGTTGATCCAGGTTTTGAGCGTGTTAGGACCAGCTTCTTTTCTTTCTTTGGCTCAGATTTTGATCATATTAGAGCCAATCTTTTGCACTTTTCAGAGGTCCATGTCTTGAGCATGTTTGAACCTCTACCTTCTCTATTTTTGGGAACATTTTCTCTGTTTTCTTGAAAGTAAAACTGCAATGGTATGTACAATGGAAATGGAACTGGAAATGAAAATTAGCAGAAGTAATGTTTGAGCATCTTGCCATTGACAGGACCCCCAAACAGCTCTATACCATCAAGTTCTTGTAAGAAAAATGCATTAGGACCCACAGTGGCCTGGATGATGTATGGACCTTGCCATAAGCTGTCAAACTTTCCATGTTTTCCTTTTTCCTCCTTCCTTGAATCCCATTTCAGGACCTTGTCCCCAAATTTGAAATCTGAAGCTTTGGCTCTTTTGTCAAACTGCCTCTTTATGCTCTCTTGCACTCTGACGGCTCTACTATAAACCAGCTCCCTTGTTTGCTGCAGATGGATAGTTTCATTGATCCATCTCACCATGCTGTTTTCCTCTGTCTGAATCTCTTGGACAAGTTTGACCACAGGCACTCCCAAGCTGGTAGGAAAAATTGCTTCAATTCCATAGACAAGCTAGAATGGTGACATGCCAATGGATTTCTTTGTGGTGAGCCTGTCAGCCCACAAAGCATGTACCAATTTTTTATGCCATGACTTTTTGTTCTCTTCCAGTAGCTTCTTAATGATTGTGACCAGGATTTTGTTAGATGATTCAGCCAATCCATTACTCTGGGGGTAATAGGCTGTTGAATGACCAAGTGCTATTCCATACCTATGATAGAAATCAACCATTCTCTTGGATCTGAAAGCAACAGCATTGTCAGTAATTATTTTCCTTGGACAGCCAAACCGAGATAGGATGAAGTCTTCTAGGAACCTAATGATGACAGAATCAGTGGCATTCCTAGTGGGTATGGCTTCTATCGATTTAGTGAAGTAATCTATGGTAGTTAGGATCCATTTATGTTTTCCAGAGGAGGCAGGATGAATTTATCCTATAAAGTCTAGGCCCCATTGCATGAAGGGACCTTCTACGGTGATAGGTTGTAAAGGGAGGGGAAGGAGCTTTCTTCTGCCTTCAAAGATCTGAAATTTGTGGCAGGAAGTTATCATTTTATGGACATCATTGAAGAGTGTAGGCCAATAGTAACCAGCCCTGAGTATCTTATTTGCAGTGGCTTTCCAACTCAAGTGGCCTCCACATTCCCCGGCATGGAATTCTTGTTTAATTCTTTCAGCTTCAGGTTCAGACAAGCATTTCAGCAATAGGCCATTTGGATTTTTCCAATATATATTCTGATTCAACATGCAGTAATTTCTAGCTTTGATTTTTATGAATCTGGCCTTAGTCTTGGATAGTTCTAGAGGGGCATTGAGGCGGGTGAGAACGTAAAGGATATCAGTATACCAAGGAGAGTTTTGAAACTGCTCCTCAACAGTTGGATGGGGTAATCCTTCCTGCTCATCTAAGGCATTTATCATATTAATTTCAAGGGCCTGCAAGTTAGATTCAGCCATTAACTAGGCCAGGCCTTGACCTTTGATCAGCTTGGTGGGTTTTATTTCAAGTTCGTATTCCAAGATTGTAGCAATCCATTTGCCCCTCTTCCCATCAGGGTCCTAGGACAAGATATCTTTGACCACTATATTTGGCACATAAGCAATGGTGTGAGAATGCAGAATGTACACCCTAAAGTCTTTTAAGGCCTTTACTAGGGCATAGGCCTGCTTTTCCATAATGTTGTACTTTAAGGGTGCGTCTCTTAGGGATTTTCTAAAGAAGGCAATTGGCTGTTTGTTACCTTCTAAATTCTTCTGCAGCAAGACTGCAGCTATGGTGTGCTCTGAGGAAAATGAAAAAATCAGAAAATGTTTTGAGAAGTCTGGGCTAATAAGGATAGGGGCCTGAGTGAGTGCAAGTTTTACCGACTCAAAAGATTTCTTGGCTTAAACAGTCCACTTAATTCCTGCACCTTTCTTTAGCATGTCAGTCATTTTCCTAAGGTGCTCAGCAAGATTTGGAATGAATCTCCTAAGGAAATTGATCTTCCCTATAAAGGACTGCAACTCCTTGATGTTTCTCGGATGTGTAATTTGAAGCATTCGCTCAACCCTCTGTGGGTCTATCCTAATCCCTTTCTCAGATATAATGTGACCAAGAAGTTTACCTTCTTGCAGCCCAAAAACAGTTTTCTTAGGATTTAAGGACAAGCCATACCTTCTACATTTTTCAAAAACTTTCCTCAGGTCTTTGAGATGTTCCTCTTCGATTTTAGAAAAGACAGTCAAGTCATCCAAGTAGATAACTATGAAGTGCCCTATCTCATCTGAGAAAGCTATGTCCATCGCTCTCTGGAAGGTGGCTCCAGCATTCATCAGTCCGAAAGGAATTTTCACGTACATGAAGGTGCCCCAAGGAGTGGTAAAAGTTGTTTTGAGTTGATCTTCTAGGAGTATAAGAACTTGGTTGTATCTTCTCTTAGAGCCCACTACCTTCTGTAGGGTGTGGAGCGATAAAAAGGTGTCTTTTTAACTCCTAATTACCTTCACATTAATTATCAACCCATGGACGACTTTTTGTTTCAAGAGTGTACTCAGTCTGAGGCGGCTATTTACTCAAGAGTAATGTTTGTGAAGATGTAGTATAGAAATACAAATGCAGAAATAATAAATGCTTGAAAATAAATCTGCTTGAAAATAAATCTAATTACAAATGACAGAAATGTAAAGACTACACTACAGCAACCTTGCTAGACATTGATTAGGGATGCAGTAGTAATAACTCTTTCCCCTAGAAATCGATGTGAGATGACTAAATCTGGGGCCCTGGAATGATTAGCTCTGCCCTCTACAGTTTAGAGATCTCAAAGCAAGTGAAAACAACTCAAAGGAAATGAAATCTAAAACACAAACTGGAAAGGAACAACAATCTAAAAGCAATGAACAGGAATTGAATAGCAGCGTAAAATAAACAGTGAATTCAATTCATAACCAAGCAAACTAGATTTCTACTCTTTAATCCTGTCGACAGCCACGCAACAATCAATTATCGTAATTCATAAACAAAAGGAATAACAACTGGAATTAGATACAGAAAAACAACATTTTATAACAATTGAATCATGAATCATGCTTCTTGTAAAGAATGGAATAACAATGACTCTGTATTTGATCCAATTAACAATAACTCAATTCTTTAATTGTAATAAACGAACTTCACACAACAGAAATAAACTAATAGAAATACAAACAGCAGATCGCTCCACCAGGGCCGGGCCCTCAACCACCGGTGAAGCGTTGCTGTGCTTTACTCCAACGCTTGAGAAATGGAACAACAGTGAAATCCTTTATTAATCAGGCATTAATAATGTTTACAAACAACTCACACTCTCTTAACAAGAGCCGATGCACAATTCTGCAAATTACAATAAGAAAAGTCTCTCCATTCCTCTCATACACAATACATGCTTCCCCTTTTATAATCAGAAGGTGGAGAAATTAAATAGAAAATAGGATCTCTAATAATAATATTGAATTTCTTCCAACCAATTGATCAACAATAAAATATATTTACATCCCTCTTTCAACAACAGCAAGTCGAATTTGGCTTTGTAGCTGAGATTTGGAGGACGGCCGCAACCACAGATCTGAGAAAAGCGTGCTCAAAGAACCCTGCGTTTCTCTCAGTACAAGCCGAATTTGGGAAAACCGTTCTTTACTAAAGTTAATTGGGTCCGTTCTGAACAAAACCCATGTTTCGGATTTTCCAGATTCGTCTTCATTTGCTCATAATATCAACCGCAAAACTGTCACTCCTTATTCCAGCGCATTTCTGAGTTGGCACTTTTAATGATCAAATCTTCAATCTGGAAATTATCTTGGAGGCTAAAAATGGTGAATAATGTTATAACCAACTTATTAAAACTATCATTGATAAAATAATTCATAATCATCAATTTATTAGAAACAAAGGAGAATAAATAACATTCATTCATAGAAGCATAAATCATCATAAAATGGATTTAAATAATAAATTATAATAAATGACGTGATGAAGAATGGTAGAAATGGGTGGAATAAGCGTTCACAAGTGATAATAATAATGGCATATTAACGGCCCAACATGCCCCCACACTCGATATGTTGCATGTCCTCATGCAACGAAAACCTGAATATATTGCATGTCCTCATGCAACCCAAAGACAAAAACCCATGTGTTAACCAAGCAATAAAAAATATGTTCATCTCAGCTCATGAAATGGATAGAACAAATGAATTCTTCCTTAATTAATGAATATTCACTTTTAGTAATCTTTATGAAGGCATAACAATTTTTATATTGACATTCAACTATATGTATGAAGTTGCAGCAAAATATGATATAGATAACAACAAACTTCATTAACCATTTTTTCAAAACTACAAACCAGATTTTGTTGAAATGTTGCAAGTAAGTTTATAATATATGAATGTCTCTATGATCCAAAAATCAGATCGTTTTGATGCACGGATCATGAGATATAAACAAAATGGCTGTAGGTGAGAGTGCATGATTTCCGAAATTTTATGAACCAATTTATCTTGAAATTATCTGGGTTTGTATTAATGATACGTCTGCATTTTCCAAAAATCACAAGAATTGAGTTCATAGTTTTAAAAATATTATGGAAATCAATTTCTGCACTGAAATTGTATGCCTTAAATGAGAAAGAAAATTGAAAACATCCATCGTGCGTAGCAATTCCTCCCCCTCTCTGAAAAATTAGCATGCCCTCATGCGATGCTAGAAAACAAATAGAGGTGGTTGCTACCAGCTGTTGAATTCTATGCTTGGTGTAAAACAACATGGAATAATGGAGGTGTTGAGAATGAATAAGAATAACAATGGATGATAAAGAATATGGATGACATGGTCATAAGAAAGAAATGAATGAAAGGAACACTCCCCCATACTCGAAAATGATATGTTGCTGAAAAAGGGAAAGTGGTAAAGATGTGGAATGAAGGATGATAAATAATGCTCAAAATGGATTTTCATGAAATTCTCCTAAATTCGTAATAAATCAGAAAATTATGCTATTTTACCTCAAGTTTTACCTCCCAAAATGTGGAATGACATATATGGACTGGCAGTTGTTGAAGCTGATGTAGGCAGAGTTGGTGCTGAAAGTGATGCAAAAGGTGGAATCCAGGTAAGCACATCATGTCTGAAGAATTGTTCACGTTCGCGAGTTGCTCGAGCCTCTTCTGTTAGTTGCAATAGTGTGGTCATGCTGTGAATAGAATTCTTCCCATACTTGTTGTTCTCCTGTAAACAAAGCACTATTTTGCATACAATATTCTTGAATCCATAGTGTAAGCAATAGATAAGATGCATGCAAAAATTTCAATCAGAAAAACTTATCAAATCAACAAGTTATGGTAGAGTGCAGTAATCATATCACATGCAATCCCATAATGCAGACATTCCCCCTTCCAATTGGAAAAGGAATTCCATGACCATAAAGCCTATGAAAGGTGTTATGCTGACGGCAAAGCACGGGAATGAACAATATATCAGTAAATGAAGCAGAGTACACATATCAATGATAGGACAACGAGAGTTATGATTATAATGAGAGCAGAGTGTGTAAAGATAGTTATGAATAAGAGATAGGACGCTTTGGATTGATGATAAGTTACGAAAAAGAGAAAAAGGACAGCAATATGCCAAAAAGATGCTTTGCTGATGGTATTCTAGCTGAAAAATGATGTGATTGATTATAAAACAATTTCTCATGCATAAAGGTTCAAAATAGGGAAAAAAAAAAAATTAAGGAAATAACTTCTCTGATAAAAAGAAAAAAATAAGAAAAGGGTATTATAGTAATAATTGACGATAAGATATAACTTCAATACCATAAGCAGAGCCTCTGTTGCCAGCAGGCGTCCATAGCCACGGCAGGGTTGCTTTTTAACCCATATGAGCCAACATCCTCAATTTATAAATGGAGAGTTACAGTGTTGTTCTACAGAAGAGATCAATGTGCTGGCGTGGTAACCAGATAACCACACTGCCATTCACTGGGATGTAGCAAAAGTGATCAGGCCGGCTCGTGATGAGACCTCCTGTTCCAAGGATAATTTGACTATCCGATGGATCATAACCCTGGTGTGGTGGCCATAATGGGAATGTCACTTTCTTACAACCTTATGAACATGGTAGGCTGGCTCGTAATGAGACCCCCTATCCTCCATCTGCGAACAAAATTTTGTTATTATTACACATTTTTATGATAAAAAGAGGGAGGCTCAGTACTCCTTAAGAGCAGGGATGGTGGAAGAAGTTGAACATGTCAATAGAAAAAATATACCCATAATCTCATTTATTACAGACAGAGAAGATTATAATCCAGAAGGGTGGAACCAGCATGGTATTAAGATGATCAATCAATATCATGTTCAACAGAAAACAATGCAGTAAAGTAGTATATAAATAATTGTGTCCCTTTTTAAAATAATCTATCATCAAGGAGTTGTCCTGTTAAAGATCATAACGTGAATGATATTAGCTCGCTTCAATAAAATCCATAATTCTTGTCCTCATAAAAATAGTGTACTTCATGCCATAAAAGAGAAGCAATAAAATGTGGTTGAGATGAACTAGGAATAATCCCACAAGAGGAAGGAAGGGTTGCTCCCAAAGTGTTGCTTCTTTGAAGGAACAGCAAAAACACTCAAAAAAAGTGTTGTTCCTTGTAGGGAACAACAAGGGAAATGCACACCAAAAAGAAAAAATACACACAAAAAAAAGTGTGAAAATGCAAATGTCGTTCCTTTGGAAAAAGGAACAGCAAAAACTAAAAGTGTCGTTCCTTTAGAAAAGGAACAGCAAAAACGCAAGTGCCGTTCCTTTGGAAAAGGAACAGCAAAATGGACAGTCATACAATGCAAACATGCAAAAAAAACAAATTAGCTGTTCACGGTATTGATGCTGAGGATGAGTTACACTTTGAATGAAGCAACACCTGAAACACAAAATATAAGAGAAATTAGAAAAAAACAACAAAAACAGTATGTAAATAAATAAATTAAGTTACAACAGCTATGATGTTATGTCAAAAAAATGATTTATTCGAAAAATGTTTTGGCAGCAAAGACATGACATGAATCTTCAAATGGAAATCAATTCTTCATTTCTTCTATTATGAATCCGTTGGGTAATGAGTTGGATGAAATTCCTTTGTTTTATTAAAATTTGTTTCAAGAATCACTCGTCCATAAATTGACCTTCTTTATTTTCCTAAGACCTGCAAAAAACGAGTGCCTACCTGCAAGAAAACATTAAATCATGGAGAAAGAGAGGTGCGCAGACTCCCCTAATCCAAGAATTATGTAAAAAAACTAACAAGTAGTTACTCTGTAGAACAAATCCACGGATAAAATAACAAAGTAAAATATATTTGTTACCTGCGGGAGAGCAGTGGCCAATCATGCTAACCTGCAGTGTTTTAGTCACAACTTCTTTGTTTTTCGTCCAAATTGAGTGATTCCAAAGCCAAATGAGAGCTAATTCAAAGGTTAATCTCCAATAGCAACAGGTTTTAAAAATTCAATGATATGATATGTCAATTTTACTTAGAACAACATGCATAACAGAGTCATTTTCGCTTACCCCACTTAGAACAACAGTGAATGTTTTAAGCATAGATTCTTCGTTTGATGTCGGATTCGAATGATTCAAATTGGAAATGAAAGTAGATTAATTTATTTATCTCCAATAGAAACAGGTTTTGAAGAAAAGAAGAATTTATAGGTGAAATACTGTAAGGAACATCCGGAAAAACAGAGTTTTACGGGTGCTGATTTACGATAGACAGTCAGTATTTTGATCATAACTTCCCCATACGATATCGAAAATGAGTGATTCAAATTGCATTGGAAACTAGATTCATAGGGGAATCTACCATAGAAACAGGTTTTAAAAATTCATTCATTTAGGCCTCCAAAAACTGACTGTCCCAACTCTGTTCCTGAGCTGCCCACCAAACATCCGGTCAATGTTTTGGTTCTAACTTTTTCGTTTCAAATCCAAATTGACTGATTCAAATTGGGTTAGAAAGTAGACATCCAGGGCTACCTAGGGTAGAAACAGGTTTTAAAAATATTCCCATTTGGTCCCTCAAAACATGACTGTCCCGACTGTTTTTGCAGAAATTCCATCAAGCCCAGAAGCCAAAAAAAATATGATATTGAAGCATTTTTTCAAATTT